>MU226618.1:1195521-1206215 GCA_018584345.1 Thuja plicata
ATTATGACAAATGCTATTATGTTTTTGTTTATCCAAAATGTCCTCAATTTTAAACAACCATGCGTCTTGACACAAGAAGAAAAGACAAAAGGGAACAAGGTGACCTAAACAAGATATCCTACAAAATCTTATGAAAGGAGCACTTTAATGATCTATTTTTAAAATGCAATGCCAAATGATATGCAAAAATGAGTATCTCCACAACTTCAGTAACCATCTTAAAACTTCATAAATTTTGGAATTTGATGTTCATCATTGAGCTTGTTATGTTGCAAAAAAATACAAGCATCATGGTATAATTAAACCAGGATGACCTGAGCACTTCTTGCATGGAGTTTAATATAGCAAACTTGACAAGCATCTAGGTATAATTGAACCGAGATGACCTGAGTTTTGTTTGCATAACAGACAAGGAATATCCCCCTCCTTCATCAAGGAACAAATATTTGGAGTCGAGGTATGTGTTGCACATCATCGTTAATAGAATTCGTGTACCAACATAATTGTTAATGTTGATCATGCTTATGGAACAGATGAAGGCTCTTATGCACAGACATCCCAATTATTTGTTCCTTCGACTTCGTTGGAAAATACCCCACAAACAACAATCAAAGAAGATATCATGTTCCATCATAGCTATCCTAATCAATGACATATTTAGAGTTGTTAAGATCATGTCAAAGATATCTTGGAATAGCATAGGAAGCCCTGGGTTTCTATGTTCTATTCCACATTGCTAATTACTTCCAATTGCTGGACTCTCTGACAATCAGTAAGAGATGATTGACGGAAGCTCTTTAGCAACGCCCAACCCCCACCCTTGGGGGGGATTATTCTAGAAAGATGATTAATTGAGTGGGAGGGTTTCTACCCTACTATGATGACAAATGAAATCCTGATATAAATGCACAATCTTATAACAAATCATCCTAACATGCCTGTCAAGAATATACATTTCTTTGCCAAAAGATAGTGTTGAGTTTGTTGGTTGATCAGTTTGGTTGATAATGATGTTTTTTTAAATGTATAGATAACAGTCATAGTTCAAAAGATATGTCACAAGTTATGGATCATGATTAGAATAGCATCGTGTAAGAACCGTTGATTGTGTTTGCTTGTCTAGTAAAAAATACTCTGTTTTGTCCTTTTAGAGTCACGACTGTTGTAGATCCACTTCCCAAGAAATAGGTCAAGGACATGCCCCCAGCTAGGTGATGGAATGACTTATTATGGGTGAAGAAAGACACACGGGACTCGGGTGAAGACCAAGATGGTAGACCAAGCTATGATGGGGTTTTATTGGGGATTTATACAAATGGGTAGGAATCACAGATTGGCCATTTTATTATGATATGTACAAGGTGAAAAAGTGACTATGAGAGCCACGTTATTATGGTTATATATAGATGGGACAAGATGCTAGAAGAATCCTAATAGAAGGAGGAGATAAATTGTCGCAAATGGCGCCTATTTCCAGGTTTTCACCACATGCTTTTATTGCAATTTTTTGTTGATTTTTTTTTTTACTTTTCTATTTTTTTGGTTTTTTTGATTTTTTGATTTTTTGATTTTTATCCCTTGCACTGGGATCTCATGCATAAAACTTCTTTAGGTGCATGCTGTTAAGAGGCTCACCTAAGGGATCACCCTCAAATGTTGACAACTGATAGGCTCCAGAACCATAGGCTGCTGTAATCACAAAAGGACCCAACCAATTGGGCTCAAACTTGCCCTTCTCACGATGCTACTGATTTTTGGGATTCTCTCAAAGGACTAGATCACCCACCTGAAAGTCTCTGGGTTTCACTTTACTGTTATACTGATGAGACATCCTTTGCTGATAGACTTTTAAGTGATCAATGGCTCATTGACGGTGCTCATCCAGCAATTCTAATTCAGTTAGCCATGCAATTCTATACTCTTCATCTGGAATCAAATATTTCAAGGACACTCAAAGAGAAGGTAACTCGACCTCAAGGGGAAAGATAGCTTCAGATCCATAAATAAGGGAATATGGTGTGGCCCCGGTTGGAGTATGGATGGAAGTATAATAGGCCCAGAGGGAAGGATTCAACTGGACATGCCAGTCACGACCAGTGTCATTGACAGTCTTTTGAAGGATTTTCACAATAGTTTTATTAGACGCCTTAGCTTGGCCATTACCCTGAGGATAATAGATAGTGGAATAAAGGTGGGTAATATGGAATTTGGCACATAAGTCATTGATATCTTGATTTTGAAACTATTTCCCATGATCTGTAATGAGATTCATAGGGATGTCATATCTACAAATGATGTAGTTAAGGATAAACATAGAAACTTGTTTGCCTATGGCAGTGGTTAAGGGAACAGCTTCAATCCATTTGGTAAAATACTCAGTGGTGGTTATAATGTACTTATGGCCATTGGAAGATGGAGGGTGAATTGCACCCACAAGGTTGAGTCCCCACTAACTGAATGGCAATGTAGTTGTAATAGGATGTAGTTGTTGTGCCGGTGCGTGAATAAGATTCCCATGAATTTGACACTTCTTGCATTTCTGAGCAAAGTGAAAAGAATCTGTTTCCATAGTAGGCCAATAGTAACCCATATGCATGAGCTTCTTAGCCAAGGAAGGACCACTCAAATGTGTTCCACATATACCCTTGTGTACGTCTTGTAAGGCAGTTTTAGCTTCAGCATGTTTAAGACATCATAAGAGAGTACCATCAAGACCTCATCGATACAGGGTGTCAGATATTAGGAGATAGCGGGAGGTTTGTCAGAGAAAGGTTCACTTCTAATTTCTAGATAGGTCGGGGGGAAGGATATTGTCTTTCAGATAGGAATATATTTTTCCATAGGTAGGGGAATCTTGTCCGATAATACGACATATGATACGCGTATCAGGATCGTCATACACAGGATAAACCAAGGATTCCACTAAGAAATCAAAATGGGCTTTTGTATCCTCTGCATTAATCAAAGAAGCAATTGTCACCATAGCATCATTAGCCTTATTTTCCTGCCTTGGAATCTTCTCAAAGGTGATGATTGAAAAATATTTCTTAATGTCATCTACCACATGTTTATATGGTAACAAATCCTTAGTCTGATATTCATCATTAACCTGATTGATTATTAGCTAGGAGTCTCCGTAGACATTCAAGTCAGTCACATTCCATTGTAGAGCCATTTTCAACCCTATCATCAGTGCTTCATATTCAGTGACATTATTGGTAGAAGGAAAAATCAACTTATAGGACTTTGGTATGGTATATCCTTGTGGCGTAACAAATAAGACCCCAGCTCCTGAGCCATGCTGAGTATAGGATCCATCAAAATATAGCCTCCGGGTTTGTGTAGATAATGTTAGGATGTGTGCATCTGGAAACTCTATTTGTATAGGATAATCATCTATTAATGGTGCCTCATCCAATTGATCAGCAATCACTTGCCCTTTAATAGCCTTCCTTTCCACATATTCGATGTCAAATTCACTAAGTAACATGACCCACTTAGCCAACCTTCCTGTTAATGCAGTCTTGCTCAAAAGATACTTTAAAGGATCAATCTTTGCAATGAGCCTGATAGAGTGAGACAACATGTAATGTCACCATTTTTGTGAAGCAAAGACCACTGCTAGACATGCACACTCAATTGGTGAATAATTGAGTTCATATCCAACAAGAGTGCGACTGATATAATAGATAGCTTTCTCTTTTCCCTCTTGATCTTGTTGGGCCAATAGAGCACCAAGTGAGACTTTTGTAGCTGAAATATAAAGCAAGAGTGGCTTCCTCAGAATTGGTGACATAAGAGTGGGAGGAGTGGCTAAGTATTGTTTGATTTTAGTAAAATCTGCTTCACACTTATCATCCCATTTGAATAAGATGTTTTTATGTAACAGATGCTGAAAAGGATGACTTTTGTTGGCTAATTGTGAGACAAATCTTCTGATTGACTTAAGGCGCCCTTGTAGAGATCTCAATTGACTGATATTCATTGGTGAAGCCATTTCCATTATTTCCTTGACCTTTTCTAGATCCACCTCTATTCCTTTAGCTGAAACAATGTATCCTAATAGCTTGCCTGATGTAACCCCGAATGCACACTTCTTGGGATTTAATCTTATTTAATACTTTTCCATTTGGGTGAATATCCTATCCAACACTCTTAGATGACTTTCTCTATCCTTGGATTTGGCTAAGATATGATCAACATAATCTTCCATCACGGTATGCATCATGTCATGAAATATTGTTGTCATAGCTCTTTGATAAGTGGCACCAGCATTTTTAAGCCCAAAAGGCATCACATTCTAGAAATATGTGCCCCAAGGACATGTAAAAGTAGTCTTTTCTTGATCTTCTGGTGAAATCTTAATCTGGTTATAACTGGAAAACCCATCCATTAAGGATAACACCTCATGCCCATCTTTTAAATCGACTATAATATCAATATTGGGCAAAGGAAAATCATCTTTAGGACAAGCTTTGTTGAGATCCTAAAAATCTATACAAATTTTGATGGACTTATCTGGCTTGGATACTGGTACAATATTGGAGATCCAATCAGCATAATCAATAGCTCATATGAAACCCACATCCAACAATTTCTTCAATTTTGCTTTAACCATCAGTGCAATGTGAGGATGCATCTTCCTGAGCTTCTGCTTTATAGGCTTGACCCCAGGTGTAATAGAAAAATGGTGCATAATAAGATGTGGATCTAACCCAGGCATATCAGCATAAGACCAAGAAAAACTAATCTGTCTCTTTTTGAAAAACTGTGAAAAGGCATCTTTTTCTGTCTCTGTTAAGGATGCAGCTATCTTTAGAATGCGTGATGACTCCTCTGTGCCAATGTTAAAAGGAAATGTTGGCTCAATAAGTATATTAGACTGTTCTCGATACATATAGTTGGGGAGAGTGTCAATCCTTCCATCTTTAGGTGCCTCAGAGAGGTTTTCACCCTCAGATACGTCTTTTCTTTTTCCTTTTTTAGGATCTAACACTGCCACTGAGTGGTTTTCACCGTTAGATCGATTTATTATTTTCATACTTTTACGACTGAAAGGATTGGCACCCTCTCCGAAGTAAGCCATGTTGTTGAGTTCTATAGGGAATCCTGATTTATGATCGCCTGACGGTAGATGGCCTTTGATTCTGAGATAATCAATAATAGCATCATCATTATGGAAAATATCAAGTTTGGGGTAATTTGGGGAATCCCAGGCGATAAGTTCAGGGTGGATAAGGGGTATTGGATCATTTGGTTTAGTCTCAAAGGATGAAATGGTATTGATAGAAAAGTTTTGAAAGTTTATGATTGTATCAGCAAGGTCTATTTCCATACTCTCATCTGAATCGTCTATCTCAAGATAACTCTCACTTTCCTCACAACCGCCAAGAGTAGTATTAGGTGGATCTAATCCTAGTGGTTTCATCCTTGGACTCGTCTGCTCATGGAAATTGTTACCATCGACATGGACATCATCAACTTCCATATCTTCAGTATAATCAAAGAATGAATCCCATTCATAATTATGAGAATCATCATCATCATCATCATCATTATTTCTAAGTCGGTTAATAATGCCTTGTGTGATCTTTTTCTTTGCTGGATCTACATACATACCATTTTTCTGGAATGCAGGAGCCGTAGGAGTTTTGTAAAAGGGTTCAACCTTCTCTTTTCCTTTAGGTTCCTTTGGTCCTTCTCCCTTGTACCCTAACCTAGTGGTGTCTGTTTGATAATTCAGGTTTTTCAGAATTGGTTTTATGACACCTTCTCTTTGCAACCCTACGTGTCCACTTCCTTGATATCACATCTTTTGTAACAAACTATATCCTGTGCCATATATAGCTAGTGATATAGGTTCATGTTTTTCATTGTCATGATCCTTATGATGATGTAACAAATAATTAGCATTATGCTCAGTAGCCTCTTTTGATATGGTGCCCCCACTCACAAATGTGCCATAAACAAGTGTAGAAGGGCCTTCAGATTGTTGTTTAGTGATCAAGGATTTTCCATATGATTTAGGAGATAGGGGTAACTCTGCGATACACAAAGTTTGGCCCAAAGTGTATTCTCCCATACTTTGTTCTTTTATATCTACCTTGATTTCATGGGATTTGGAAGTTGATGCTTTGTTACTGAGATCCATGGGTGTTGGTGGAGTAGATGCAATCCGATTGTAAGGCAGTTGTTGGCTTTGTGGTATTGCAATTTTGAAAAGGATTTGGATCTCCTTTGATGGTCACCTCTTGACCATTATATGGAAACTTCAAGCATTGATGGTACATTGATGGCACAGCTCGCATGGAATGAATCCATGGTTTCCCTAAGAGAATGGTATATGCCAAATCCATGTCCAAGACTTGACAAAGCACGTCTTTAACCATAGGACCAACTCTAATAGGAAGTACAACTGATCCCTTGGATGACCTTTCCTCCTCATCATAAGCTTTGATGGTGATTTTCTTTGTTGGATCAACAACATTTTCAGAAAACCCCAAGTCACGAACTAGCTTTAGAGTGCATATATTCAAACCGGCTCCTCCATCTATTAGTACTCTTTTAATCTTATGGTTTTGTACAATGCCTTCTATATGGAGTGGAGTGTTGTGAGGCTGATTGATGGCTAGATCATCATCTTCAGTGAAGGATAGATAATGGGGGGTGGTCAAATGCCCCACCATAGCTTGGAATTGATCTTGATCTAGATTGGTTGGAACATTAGTTTCGATCAAAGCTTTCTCAAGGATTTCCTTATGGGAAGGTGACAGACGTAAAATCTCTAATATGGATATCTAGGCTGGTGTTTTCTTTAGTTTCTCCAAAAGACTATATTGGTTGGAAATATTGGACATAGACTTTGGAACGTAGACAACTTTTGTTTGGGTGGTGTTAGGTTTAGATGGAACTCCTTGAAGAGTAACATTGGACTGAGCTTGAGTTGTGACATTGGCCAGCTAACTCTTGTCTTTGATGGAAATCACATTGACATAGTGTTGGCATTCAGAAATGTGGTTTATGTAGTTGAAGGAGGTGGAATTGTAGTTTGCATGGTTATCACCATTAGCATCAGACGAGTTCCCTTTCTCATGCTTGGGAAGTGGATCTTTAAAGGCAGTATGTGACTCGTTAGAGGTGTGTCCATCAACACTAATTTCTTTGATGTCAATCAAATCTTGGATATCATGCTTAAATCTTTGACAGTTATTGGTTTTATGACCTTTGCCTCAATTAAATTCAAAGTAATCGTTGTCATTCCACCAAGAAGGTTTCACCCGAGGTTCAAAATCTATAGTCTTAGGAAGCACAATGAGTTTCTTTGTGATTAACTTCCTTAGTGCTGATTCCAGAGATTCCCCTAAAGGAGTAAAATTTCTCCTACGTGACATGAAGGGTGATTTTGAGGCACTGTTATTGGTATTCTGAGTAGCACCTGTATTTCTTTGAGTAGGTGGTGCATGATTGGTTTTGCTTGCAATATTTAAGATGGGTTGTGCAGATTTAACATGACAATTATCAATAATCCCATCACTGACCATGTTCTTGTTCTTGTTCCAATATTTGGTTTTATCATTATTGTTGTTGTTGTCAGAATTTGAACTTGATCCGGAATTGTCTTTGGAGTAGAGCTTAATTTCTCCATTTCGAACCATAGCCTCTTCAATTTTTACACCATTTTCAATGATCTTGTTGACATTTGGAGGGCATTATAAATGTAACCTATAGCTCATCTCCTATGTTAGGTTATGCACAAAGATATCCATTTTCTCTTGTTCCAGAACAGAGCGTAGATACTTGGCAAATAGCTGACACCATCTTTGCAAAATGGTGAGGAAAGGTTCTCCATTCTTTTGATATGCATTGCAAAGATCCAGCATTGTGACTTCATGTTTGATGTTATAGGAATAGTGAGTCACAAATTTGTTGATAAGTTCATTGAAAGATTGTATACCTGGGGCTAGCTTGGAGAACCATTCCATGCCTTGTCCTCCTAACATACATGGGAATAGTCACATAAGATAAGTATCATTGTGTGTGACTTCAATACATGCAACAAAAAACTCATGAATGTGGTCTTGTGGATCATAATTCCCTTTATACTTATCAAATTTTAAAATGAGGAGGGAATGGGATCATAGTCAAATTATTGTCAAAAGGATAGGGACATATATCCTCCAAAGAGTATTTCTTGGTGGATGTTCCCATTTTCATGTCACACATTTGTTTTTGTAGCAATTGGAGTTGTTGCATGATAGGATCCGAAGATGAAGAAGGCTTTTGGGTATCGTTTAAAGAACTATGTTGTTTGTCCTCCTTCCCATGAGTATGGGTCTCTTGAGAGCCACTAGGTTTTTCTTGGGAACCACTATGTTGTTCTTGATCATTTGTGGGTGGTATTTCTACAAGATCTGTGACATCAAAACCACTAGGTAATTTTTCTCCTTGTTGAGCAAGCATGAGGAAGTACATTTCTTTGTCCATACCTAGGATTCTTTCCATGACACTATAAAATTTGGAATCTTGCATAACATCTCTAACATCTTGATCAGTGAGTTCATGTTCTGATGAAAATAGTGGGGTTGCCTTGGACCAAGGGTTCTCTTCATTAGGTTTACCTCCTTCCATTGTATCTATGGAATCTGGACCGATGGGTTGTTTAAGTTTCTGTGATCAAGTTTGAACCAGAAACAATGAAAGATGAAAAATAGAGGAAGATGTGAAGATAGACAAGATAGGATGAAATAGATGCAAAAGTGTTTGAGGTAGATAAGGTAAATGGTTAATCTAAGTCGATAGGAGATATAGAGCTCACTATGATATGACCAAGAAGAATTCAAAAAGAGAGTGACCCAAGAAAGTTATGATAAAGGATGATAGATCCTGATATGATGAAAACTAGCAAAAGTCACAATCTGAAAATCAAGGTAGTATCTCAACACTTGGATGTAGATTTGGAAGATTTAAGAATGTTTTTAAAAAATGTATTGGATGAAAGCAAGAAGATGAGAAATGGTCAAAATTGAAGATCAGAGAGTCTGTAAGGTCGAATATTTTTCCAGAATCACACTAAAGACATAAATGGGTACCCAGAAAAGTAAGTTTCAAATCTTGAAGACCTATGGAAATACTCACTGTGATGAATGTGTAGGAACAAATGCATAGACAGTTTAAACAAATGCATAGGATTAATGCACAAATGCGCAAGATATGTTTTTCCTTGTTTTTTGATAGATTTCACTTGGAAATTTTGGATTTTTCTCCATTTTTGGGTTTTTTTTGTTTGTTTCAGATGTTTTTGGAAAATTTGAAATGCATACACACACACGCAAGACATAAATGATCTAATCTAAATGAGTATGAATGCACAGATATGCTTACAAATCTTAAGGCTGGCAAGGACAATATCTACCAAATCCCCACTTGGATAATAAAATCCAGCCATGCAATTCAAAGTGGACAGCCTAGGAACTTGGAGGCACAGGCTCCTCCTTACAGTGCACTCACTTCTCAGGCACACCAAGTTCAAAATTCAATGGGTCATTACTTCCCAAAGAATTGTTATCTCTACTATGAACTGTGAGTAATGTGGGGGTGTCTTCACAGGTTGGGCTACCTATTGCACCAGTAAATAGAAAGATTTGTGTCCACTAAACAAAAGCTTGTAGTAAGGACATCCATTCAGGTGGTTGTGATCAAGTCATCTTCCCAATTAAGGGGGCTCTCCCAATCCTTTCAAAGCAAGGTTTTCACCTTAATGATATAGGGACTTTAACGCACCACAAGGGTACTAGAGGAGATTTTGGTTGCCACAATGAATTTACACCTGTCCACTGTGATACTAGTCATAATGGAATTTTTTATATACTGGTTTAGATGGGCTTGGCTTTAGCCTGTTACCGGTTGGGTCATTCTTTGGGGTGAGTACCTCTTTTCCTACCAAAGACTGCCCTCTAAAGTTTATAATGATTTCTCTTACACCCAAGGTCTACGAATGGCGAGGGGAGAAGATACATTGTTATAAACTTGGGAGTATAATTACGCTTATAAAGTGACACAATAGACAGATTGTTAAGCTATAGAAAACAAACAAAACTAAAAAGCATGTCATATTTTAAAGCCCAAATGAGGATTATGGTTTATTTTGCAAAACCCCTAGGAATCTGCAAGAAAACTGTTAATAGTTTCAAATTGGGGTCTTCAGATTTTGACCTACAAAACAGCTTAGAATATACCAGAATGAACAAGAACCTATTAGGATTGTTAGCAAAAACCAAATGAAGAGAAAATAGAGTTCTAAAAAAGAAGAAAATGGATGCGCAGAAATAGAGAATGAATGCGAAGAAACAGAGTGCAAATGCGCAGGAATAACAAATGCACAGAAACAATCTACGTATGCACCTGAAGATGTGATGAATGCACATAAATAGTGCATGCATAGTAGAAATGTACGTATGTGCAGAAATCGTGAACAGATGCACAGAAATAGCCTGTAGAAAACTTGCACACGGAAAACTAGAAAAAGATGTTAATTTGTGGGGGTAGGCCCCACGGTGGGTGCCAAAAATATATGCAAAATAGATGTGCAACTACTCTAAATGAGATATTAATCAATGCAATTAAAAAATCAATCTAAATGCAAACACAATGAAGAATTACAAGTTTAAATGAAGCAAAACAATAAAGTTACCTTC
>MU226618.1:1226246-1237069 GCA_018584345.1 Thuja plicata
AGCTCCTAGAGAAGACATTTGATTCTTTAATGTGACAGAAGGCCAGCGAGAAATTAAAGCAAAAAACACTAACACCCTCAAGCATCTATAGTGAAAAACCATATAATTCAATGTATATATTGAAATTTGTAATAAGATCGTGAATGTCTAGGTTCTAGATAGTTTGTTCAATCCCTCAATGAGGCATTTAAAAAGACACCAACCATTACAAAATTCATTGGCATCTGACCTTCAATAGATAGGGTCAAAGCTTCAGTGAGACAACATTGGCATACTGCCCGTGATAAAGCATCACTTTCTTTATGCTAGGGTTTCTACAAATTATGATGTATGTTCTCATTACGGTGTATGTTCTCATATTGAGTAATATCAATTAGGCCATCTTAGGGTATATGCCTCTAGTCATGTAATATGCTCTTAACCAAAGGCTAAAATACAAGACATATATTGAAATTGATAATAAGATCATGAATTTCTAGGTTCCAGATAGTTTGTTCAATCCCTTAATGAGGCATTTAAAAAGACACCAACCATTACAAAATTCATTGGCATCTGACCTTCAATAGATAGGGTCAAAGCTTCAGTGAGACAACAGTGGCATACTGCCCATGACAAAGAATCACTTTCTTTATGGTAGGATTTTTTCAAATTACGGTGTATGTTCATCATATTGACCAATATCTGTAATATGCTATTAACCAAAGGCTAAAATACAAGACATACCTCAAATGGTTTGTACACGGTGGCTTTTTGATGAGTACGTGGTGGCTATACCCTAAACATGAAGGAAACTAGCTGAATTAAAAACTGGCCTGGGGGTGTGATGAATGAGCTATTGGATTCTTCAGTTGTGACTGCTAGCTGGATTCAATACAACAAGAGCCATCTTCACGCGCAGAATGGTATAGTTTACTTCCACTCGCATGCACAGCTCAATCACAGATGAGCCTTTCTTTTTATTTTTATTTTGTTTATAGTCAAGAGGGTCTTGCAATTATGACGGTATCATTTCTATTACGACAACATCGGCGACACTTGAAAAAAAAACAAAAATCACACACAAATGGTAGCACCGTCGCAAATTGGCATCAAAATTTAACCCCAAATGTTGTAGTGATTTGGCTCGGTTGAAGGACTTTGTGCACTATCTTTGAAATATTCATTTAACTTAGCTATTTGTGCATCATGCTCGGTGGTGAATTTTTCAATTGTGCATTGATTTTGAACTAGGGTAACTAACTTTGAAATAATAGGTTCTAATTGAGTTACCAGTTCAGAAAGTTTCACCTTATTTACTGCCACTTATTGGCTGATTTTCTTGATTATCTTGTAGTAATACTTCTCCTGAGATCTTTCTTTAATGACCTTCTCGGCATCTACATTCTGATTGGTGATTGCCTTGGTCAGAATTGCCAGTTAATCAATGATGGGTGCATTTTGATCAATCTATGTATCAGGTACTACCTACAATAGTATTTCCTTTGCTGATTCCAGGACTTGTGTTTTTTGGTGTTCCAGTTTGATCTTGTCTTGTTGTGCCTACTATTTGCATAGCTCCCCATACCTTGTCAGTGACTCATAATCAGGGGTTCTTGGATCACAGTCAGGTATTTCTATTATCTCCTCAAGTGTAACGGGGGCCTTATTTTTCTTGTTCTTCTTCTTCTTTAGAATTTTTTTGATAGTGGGGGAATGTGGAACAATATCAAGAGCCTTTTGTTTCTCTATTTCTATCATTGATTTCTCAGGAGGTGTGGTGCCTTTTCTAGGTGGATCATTCAATACCTGTTGGTCGGTTGTAGACATCTCTACATCAACCTTGTCTTGACTTGTATTGTTTTCCTTTCCACTGCCCTCGGTAGGTGCATAATTTGGTTTCTCTCCACTGTTATCTATCTTGTCCTTTTCCCCTTGTTTATCACCTTTGTCCATTGGTGTGTCTATTTCAGGCTCAGGTATTTTCTCCTTAGCTTCAATGATTATATTGATAGCTTGTATCAATAAAGGCATGTTACCTGGTACATTTTCCTGTGCAACATTTGTAGTGTCCTATTCTTTGATTTTCTTGGTGGCAATAGTTACATCTTCATCAGCCTTTGCATTATCATCAGAATCACCTTGAATTATATCATCTATAGTGATATCTTGTGTTTCTCCTAATGATTGCAATATTTGAGGAATGCCATCCATGGCTTTACTTGCCTCTATTGTCAAATCAATCAAATTGACATCCTCAGTGTCATTGATGAAAATATGCTCAGGGCTCAGTGTGGCCTCCTTCTCCTCATTGTGAGTTGTCTTGGTTATGGCTAGTATCTGCTCGGGTAGATTAAAAATTTGAGTCCAAATCTTATTTCTATTAGTGTTAATATCTTTGAGCTTTTTTCCAATACCTTGTATGCTCTGGTCTTTTCTAAAATTTTTTTTGCATGCTCCTATAATTTTGATTCAATTTCTTCAACTGTTGACTCGGGCATGTAGTTCACTAAGATTATTTCTCTCATTTTTTTTCCATATGCAATGCATATGTCCACCTAGCTGATATGTTATCATTTAGCTCTTGTGGAATATGAATTCTAAATTGTAGAGGTATATACTTGTATGCTACTATCATTTTAATGATTTCTTCCTCTAATTTATTCTGATCCTCGGTAGACAGATGTACCCATTGTCTTATCTTATTATTTGATACATTGCCTATATAAATGATTGAATGTGCAATTTCATCAATTATCTTTGGAAGTTTGGCCTTCTTTTTCTAATTTCTTTGTTCTCTTTCTACTTCTGCAATTTCATCTGTGTCCTCTCTTCCTCTTACATATCTCTTTCATTGTCTCGGTGCGGTTGAGGCTTTTCTTTTCATATAAGTTTTCACTGTACATTTCTTTAATGGAGGTGAGTCTACCTTAGCAGTTTTTCTCCTAGTTCTAAATGTAGCTGTTACATTAGTAACCTTTGATTTCTTGGCCTTTTGGGGCTTTACATCTGATCTGTAGAATTAGAGTCACTCATTTCTCTACCTTCATTGACGGGTGACTTTTCCTCGGTGATATCCTCTATTTTCTCTAACTCTTCATCGGTTATCGAGAGTTTCTTGTTGAGTGTCTTTACCATTTGGGTTTTCTTCTTCCCTATCTTCTTCACTACTAAGAAAATATTTATCCTTGACTTGGCTTCCTCATATGTTCCAAATATTTTCAAATTTTTGTACACTGGTTCATTCAACAGAGTTTCAATGGCTTTTGTAGCCTAACCTATATCAATTTCATATTAAAGTGGTGGTAACCATGTTGTTCTAGGGTTGACAGCTTTGATGAGTGTAGTATTCATGTCCACTATAAATCATATCTCATATTTATATTTTTCCACTAGTTCAATAGGGATTCTCATCCTCTTTTTCATCCTAGTCTTGAATGTGGTAAAGTAGCCATCCATTGAAGGTATGAAATTGTCTCCTAGTGACTTAATGAAATCACTAATCTATGTAGTGATTGGTCGATTTGTGTCCTAAATGAAATTACTGATTGAAGGAAAGAAGTTTTGAAAGTAAAAGAATGTGCAAACCAATAGAGAACTAAACTTACATGTATTAGATCTGGCTAATCTAATGGTTCTCATGTTTTCTTCTAGTTTCTTTAGTAGCAGCTCTGCTAGGTCTAGTTGCACTCCGCTCTTCACAATCTTGTATGTTGTGTCAACAACTCCACAAGAAATGTTGTTCATTCTTCTTTCCTAAAATATCTTGTATCCAACCACATATGAACCAAACTTCAATTCAGCATCGGTGATTGAGTTCACTTTTAGACCTCTACCATCCCATTTGGCTCCTATTAGTTTTTCAATCTAGGGTCATGAAGGGTGCCTTAGGGATTTTGTCTTGTCGGTGATTGGGTATCCAGTGACTAAATGAATCACATCCTTTGTGATTTCCTTAGGTTCATCCAACCATATTTTACCGTCATATACTCGACTGAGCACAATACAAATCCATTCCATCTTGAATTCCTTTGATAAAAGTAGGGCATTGGTTAAACCTTTCACTTTGATGTGTTTGTACTCATCTTTGAGGTTTCTGTCAGTGCATAGATTCTTATAAGCTTCTTCAAGCTCTATGTCTCCTATCTCTACAACTTTGTACTAAATGTATGCTCAGATGTCTTCAACTAGCAAAACCCTAGGTGGGATACTTGAGAATGCTCCCTTGTCATCAGGTTGTGAATAAACCTCAGGATAGAACTTGTAATTTGGTTCTTCACAGGTTGAGTTCTTGATAAGAGCAAGATTCTTATCTTTTTTTATCTTGATTTTCACAGTTCATGAGGTGGATGCCATTGTTCATGAAAATTAGGGCTTCTTCATAAATGAACTATGAGATCGGTAAGTCTTGGTACTTACTGGATGATCATGGTGAGTGCTCAAAATCTATTGGAGTTGCTTTGGAATCACTGTTAATCACTCTACAATGTGATCATTGTGAATTTCTTCTTCACTCTGCAATCTTCTCATAAATTCTAGGTGAACAAATGAGCTCTCATTTTCCCTTTTTATAGAAAAATATAACCTAAGTGATGCATTAAATGCTTCACCAGCCACTCAGTTGACAAAGTGTAGATGCTCTATTAACACACCAAAGACTTTAGCTCGGTGAGTATTCAATACTTGGTACAAGGTGTCAACTTGGGTGTCTCTTGCAGGTTTACCAACGATGCTCAGTGTATGCTGTCAACTTGGTTAAATTTCATATGTTTACCGACGTGCAACTTATGCTCAGTTTACATTGATCGGCAAAACTTGATTCACACAATCATAAAAATTAATACCATAGTGCATCTTCCTTTATTCTAATTTGGCATATTATGAATCAATGTTGGAACTAATGTAAACTATAGCTTTGTAGAGTGTTGTTCCATACTTACTTGTATTGCTTAGGTGGGGGTGGTGGAATCACCTAATCCATTAGATGAGGTGTCACCAAGTATATTGCTTGGTCCAACATTATCATTGTATGAAACTCTCCTCCATATTTTATTTCTCATTCTCCTTATGTCTTCAATAGTATTTCCATTTTAAAAAGTTCTTGACTCTGTAACTCGGTCTCTTCAATCCTTGCTTAAGTGACTTGTAATGCTTCCTTCAGATGTGTCATATGTATTACCAGATCCAGATCTAGATGAATCAAATAAATCAGGTATCTCTTCTTCATGATAGTTAGTATCATTGTAGCAAGATGCCATGACTTTTCTTTCTTCCAATAACTCTTTCATTTTGATTCTTGCTTCTTTGTATTGCTCAAAGAAAATCTGTATCTGCAAATTCTGATTCTCAATATTTTTGTCAAGCTTATACCTTTCTATTGTATGATATTTTCTCTCAAGTGATTTAAAATTTTCCAATTAAGAGATCGAGCTCTAATACTAATTGTTGGAATAATGGAAGGGTGTGTACTGAGAGGGGAGGGGTGAATCAGTACCCTTAAAAACTTTTATCAATTAACCTTAGTAGTGTTTTCTTTCTTTACCAACCATTTTTTATTTACTACCTCATGCATGTAATATCATAACATAAATATAAATTCATGTAAACAATCATAGAAACATTCATGAAACACATTTACACATGATACAAGAATTGATAATGCAGAAAACCCCTGTTAGAAGGTAAAAACTACGGTGGGGATGAAACCCACAAAGCTTCACTATCCGCAGAATGGAAGGTACCAGTTAAGGCTACAAGTTGTGATCATTTATGATGATATTACGCTGTTAGGAGTAACATGTTAGACTTATTAGGTCTACTCGGTTAAGAGATTTCAGCAACACAATGTATGTGTGTACTCAAAAAAGAGATTTACAATAAGACTGTTAAGTCCACCTTCTTGAAGGATTTCTTCTATTTGAAAAAAATTTTAGAGAGTAGACAACAATACTTATGACATGATATCTTGCGATCCTAAATTGCTGATTACAGATCCATTAAGTTCACAAAATATGTGTATCACCTATTGTGATGGATAATACCTCTCTTCTGCTCAATAGCCTTGAATCTAGTTCTTCATAACTGAATTCTTCTTTATCTGTTCTTTTGCATGAAAAGATATGTCTAATCCATTTATGTCTTTGTGCGGCTACAATCATCATGTTCTTGATTGATTACACATCTATATATACAATGTATTGACCTAATTAGGTTTCACACATTTCTAGACTTAACTCTAAGATCAAAGGTTTACAACTTGACCTTGATCTCCTAGTTTTCATGTATACAATCAGTTAAAATGATTAAATCCATCAATTATGCTTTACTTGATCCTCAATAAATGGTTTTCCAACTAAGAAAAATGATAATTTAAAGACTAAAGTGCTTTAGCTGATGTGTAGCTCAGATTCACTTTTCTAGATGTTAAAATTGTCTCTCGGTTATACTAGTGCTTGGTGATGTATCTTCTTAGTTGTTTCTCTGTAGACCGGTGCTTGGTTATATCTCTATCTCGGTTGATATATTGACATTCGGTGAATGCTAACACTCGGTGAATGCTGACACTTGTTGAATGCTGACACTCGCTGAATGCTGACACTCACTGAATGCTGACCGACCAAAATTGTCTGCTTGAATACTAATGAAAACAACTAATCCTTTAAGGATTATCACCTTCTTGTGTCACATTTATCTCTATGCCTTTGAAGGTTCTTGGAATCCAATATTAAATGTGTAACCATATAAGAATGAGTCTAAAAATTAATCATATTTACCTATGTGGTTATGGACTCCTCACTTATAAAAATATGATTCCAAGTCTCATTCCTACACATTTGAGTACTATTTTTTGGCTTTCATATTTTGCTAGCTAGGCCATAGAGATCCTAGGATTTCCACAAGATTTACTCAAATTTATTAGAACCATGGATTATCAACTACATGTTGACAGCTAGTATAATTGTGGATATTGGTTCTTGCATGAAGGGTATACAATTATCATATATTTTGAGCCACAAGAATGCCAAATTAATTTTCATACAAAGTATTTTATGGAATTAAACATATTTAGAGAATGCATGAAAAATAAGTGGAGTCAATTATGCTCACTTTAGGATGCATAAAAGGAAAATAATCCTCTCATATTGTGCTAATATTGGAAGCTTTATAATCTTAGGTTTTGAAGGACATGAGCATGTGGGAGATATCATTTCTCATGTGTGACTAGAGTTTTCCACTCAAATATAATATGATTTAGAAGGTTTCCTAAATAATATGAGGTAAAAGGTTTGGCTTGTTAGGTATGAATTCTAACTTGATGAATAAGAAGGTCTCATAAAGAGTTGGAAAGAAGATGATGGGAAAAGAGAAAGGAGAATAAAATGGTTAAAAGGATGAAAGGAAATTCTTAGAGGCTAACCCCCCTAATTCTAATGAATTTATTTTTGATATCAGGTAACCTATCCATAAAATGAGGGTTTTGTTGCATAAATGAAGCATTTTTGTAGAATCCATTTAGCTAACCTCATGTTTATTCTACATCAACACTAGGAGTATAGTTGTACAACCAAGTCAAGTAGAAGGTCATTCAAAACATCTATATTATGTGGACAATACAAGAAAAATGGAAGAAAATTCCAATTGAGGGGTCATATAGATTACAACATGTAAAAATTCATTGGACAACTATCAATCTCCTCTAGCTCCACCGAGATGTAAGACGGACCTTAAAGAGATTGATCTAAGAATATAAACAATTATTTAGGTCATTCAATCCCTATAATACTCTATGATGTTGTAATGATGTTTAGTGAGATAAAATATGGATTAATATAATATCTCAAAACAAAATTTTGTAAAACCTTCATGGAAAATACTAATTTATCAATATTGAAAAAATTAAATATTTTTTCATGAGATTAAATTTTTTCACATATTGATCTCCAGACTAGGCAAGAATATGTTAAAAGTCCCATATTTAATCCTAATACTAGAGATGGTGATTCAAGAGAAAGAAAGGATGTTGGTGAGAGAAGATGGACACTTAAACTCCTTAATAAGGATATAGCCTCTACTGATCTAATCTATTGTAATATGATGAGAAATATAGACGGTGGATATGTTTTCTAAGGTATTAAGCAAGAAAATTAGTCTTTGAATTATTTCCAAAAAAAATATTTAGAAATAAGATGAATTCTCCATGAGAATAAAAATTATTTATTTAAGAAGCTTCTCAAGGTTTAATCCAGACCCAACTAGTCAAAACAGATTTAAACACCTCTACTATAGATGCCGTATCTTTGAGCATTCCTACAATTTAATTTAGTGAATTTGTGAAAAATGAGAAATTAAAGAAGTATGATGGTTTCCTCTAAATAAAATGAGACTAAATCATGGGTTGAAGGAAGATAAGGAAAAATAGAGAAATTATACAAATTAAATTATGACATAAACAAGAAATCTACCTCCAAAGAAGATAATTTAGGATAAAGATTCTTCAAATGATCAATACATATTGTATGACAAAATTAAAAACTTATTGGTTCTTAAAGCCATTAAGGTGAGATTTTTCTCTCACATTTTTCTCCTATTCAATTATAGTAGCTTTCATTCCTTCTTATTACAATATTTATAAGGTTTAACATGTTCCCATAGTCGTTGCAATCCCAAGTAAATAGTATTCTAGATCAAGGTCTAAAACAAGAAAAAACCCCTCTTTGTTCAATATAATTTCTATTGTACAATTCATTCTATAATACAAACTACAAGTTTGAAATGATCCTCCATTATTGATCACAATTAATAATAAATTCCTTTCTCATTTTCATTTTTCCCTAGCAAAAATTAGATACTATGCTATCTTTCAATTTCACTTTAAAAAAAAAAAAAAATTGTTTTTTTTCAAAACTAATAATATAAGTGAACCACTATTTATTTCTCGGTCCCATTCTTTTCCTAGGGCTCGTATGCATCTTACTATTTTATATTGTAAAATTATCTCATGTATGGTTTTATTTTTTTAACATATCCATCAATGTTTTAAATTTTCAATAATATAATATTTCAAGAAATAATTCCTTTGGAGAACTTTTGAAACTATTTCTTCTCCCAATGAATGATAAAAAATTCCAATATGTTTACAATATCTTAACTAAATTAATAGTAATAGGCAATGTTGCTATCACTCCCTTTATGATACCCAAATTATTTTTACCTGGAAAACCTAATGCACAAAGAACCATGGTGAGAAATATCTCACTATATGAAAAATCATTAAATAGTTTTAAGCTCAAGGCCAAGGTAGCCCACTACTCCTGAGATTTAGGTTCAACATTAACGATCTCACTTTTCTATAAGGACTTGTAGGATAAGGAACAAAACCTTAGGTAAAGATACAATGGAGTTGTAGACTAAAGATCACTTCTTCAGGGCAAGATACAATATGATTTTATTACAATAAAATATTATTGTTGAACAAAGAAAAATTGCATCCTTTGAAATGTTGATTACAATTCACTTCTCGAAACATCATAAACTAATATAATTACTGATTATCTACACTTTCAAACCTTTTCAATAATACCATACACTATATACAACAACTTTTTGAAGTCAAGTCAATCCACAAAAAGATATGATCTTATATATAAAATCCAAAATAAACAAAAACATCAATTAGGTTGGTTTAATTAGATGAAACATGTAGAACATAAATAATCAGCCCAAAATACTCTCTCCAATATATTTAGAAAGGAAAAAAACCATGTCAAACATCACACTATGTTAGCACACTATCCTATTGTAGCTAAATCATCACCTTCATCACCGCACACTACTGCATGAATCCAAACTACTCAAGTTACCTCCAAAGATAGATCCGATAATAGAATAATCACAAATCATCATGCGAACTAGCTCAATGCTTATGCTTTACAACAATATATCATCATTTGACACTAGAAAAAACATATATGAGATGTGCAACACAAAAAATTCAAAGGTAGATTAGGTACACTATCACAACACAAATTGACACTTAGAAAATTACCAAATATTTTGCAGAAGGTATTTACACTTAAAACCTTAGGTTTAACATTTATGTACATCCATAAAAATCATACAATAATCTCAAGAAAAGATGATACAATAGAGACGACTATTGAGGGCACAATGGGGGCCCTCCTCCCCATGATGAACATTTTCTGAGATATGAACACCTCCTTGATTTTTCTCATGTTGAGATCTATGTTTGAATGCATTTTTATCTTGACCTCCTTACCACTCCAAATCCCTTCTTTCTGAATGGCAATCTCTTTATCTCTCTGTCTACTTATGTCTCCCTAGTCCTTTATGTCTCTAGTTCACCCTTATGTCTCCCTATATGCACCTGCGACATTGGCACAATCTATCTCCTTGTGTCTCCCAATTGATGTCTACATACCCTCCTTATAACTCTTAGGGTGACACCTCCTTATATCTCCTTATCAACTATGATCAAATTTTTATTAACGGAAGAGAGCATAGTTGACCACACCAGGAACCCACGAAAACATCTAATAACAACAAATTGAAGTATTGGCCAGCATACCATGAATGGTATCATCATTATATTCTTGATTGTGTGCATATTTTTTTTATCAAATTCCCTTGAAATTTGTTCCATATCCTCTTCAAGCTATGGGAAGGTCATTCCTTGCTTCACCAATGATGAGACTTAAAATTGAAACTACCCTATCAATAAGGTGCGTGATAACCATATATATATATACATATATATATATATACATATATATATATATATTTATGTATATGTATATATATATGTATATATACATATATATATATATATA
>MU226618.1:1239644-1259587 GCA_018584345.1 Thuja plicata
CACCTTGCTCAAAGGATTTATACAATGATTGTTAGGTCAACCTGGTTAAAGAATTTTGATCGATACAATGGTTAGAAAGTAATCAGCAGGTGTGATCTAATACATACAACTTACTTTGCAAATCTAGGTCCAATTCAACTCTAATGCTAAATCACTGAGTGGCCTCCATTCTCATTTCAATCTTCAGATCTTCTTGGAAATTTGTCAAGCAATCACTCTCGTAGCTCTCTGCTTCTCTTGTTCAGCCTTCTCTGCTAGATCATGCCAATCAGTCAATTAACTATGCAATACTCTTGCATACACTTCTTTTTTCCACAACATGAATAACCCCTTGAGGTTATCATATACCTCTTCATCTAGGTTAGATGAATCTTTTGTCACTTAATCAAGATCGTAGATCTTAGGTTAGGTCAGATCCAATGGATCTTTCCATCTTTACATTTAATTTACTTCTCCAAAGCAATCACTAATTAAATCTTTGATCCATGCATTAATTATAGTTACCCGTGCATTTAAATAGTGTGGACCAATTGATCTTATCCTTAATTAACTTTACATATCCCAATAAAATCAATTATGTCGGCTAGAGATCTCAAATCTCAACAATTACCAAAATACTTATGCTCGGCCAACACAATGTTCTCGATCATCACTCATTTCCTCAGCAATTTACTGGCGCTCGATCATCACAGACTTCGATCAACATAAACTGTTCACAGTAAACTATCATCAAAAGATAAACAACACATTACTTTTCCAATGTGCCAACTGATCAAGTAACCTTGTGATTTCCCATAACTCAACCATTTCACTTGGTCTTCTTTTTAAATCTACTTCATCAATCAATAGATATGGTACTCAAAAAGATAGCAATAGTCTTACCAGTTAAGGTTTGACATCAATGACATAACAATAATTGTTTCCATTGTAGCTTTCCAACAATCTCCCTCTTTGGCATTGATGGAAACACTAAACAATAAAACAATAATTTTCAACCATAGTTACCATACAATCCAAAAAGTCTTCTTGTGTTCCTTGATATGAATAAATCTTCACTAATGTCTTTAGCTTCATTCTAATTTTCATCTTGTAAAACATTTTTCCTTCTGTGTCTATTATCACACTGAAATATTTTTGTTTATGTTCACCTGTAGACTCCCTCTTTCAGTAAACTCTCCCTTTATCTCTAAGTATAGTAAACATCTCCCTCTTTCAATAAACTTCTCCCTCTTTGACAACAATGCCAAAGACGTTGACACCTTCATCATGCAGATTCTTCTATTCTAAACTCTTTATCATGTTGTTCCTATCATCTTTCTTATGACTGATCCTCTTTTCTATCCTTGTCTATTTTTCACAACTTTAGGCAGCATCCTAATGTGTGACTGCCTAAGCATTAATTTGAAAAATATTTTGATTATAACATTTGATGCAACAGTACCCTTTCGAACTAATTAGCCTCAGTTAGGGGAACCACCACTAATTTACCTTGCAGATACTCATGAGCATCCTTGGGTAGTGCCTTTGTAAATATGTCTACTATCTACTCCTTAGTATTCACATATTCTAGTCTCACATCCTTCTTTTGAACTAGCTCCCTCAAGTAATGGTACTTGATAGCTATATGATTTGTTTTAGAGTGCATCACAGGGTTCTTAGAAATATTAATGGCACTCGTATTATCACAATATATGACAACTAGTTCTGTGATCTCTTCTTTCATTCCTTTCAGTAGTATCTTCAACCACACAATATTAGAACTATTAACTACTACTGCTACATAGTCAGCTTTAGCTGTAGATTATGAGGTACAATTCTGTTTCTTGCTTGTCCATGAAACTAATCTTTTTCCTAAAAGAAATGATCCTCCTGTGGTGCTTTTCCTATCATCCACATTTCCAGTCCAATCAGAATCAGTATAGACTCTAAGTTCAAACTTGTCATTATTTTTGTAATACAGACCATAGTCATTTGTTCCTTTCAAATATCTCAGAATTCTTTTCATTGCCATCATATGAGTTTCCTTGGGATTGGCAGAAAATCTCACAACAATACCAACAGCCAGTGAAATATCAGGTCTACTGTGTACAACATATTGTAGCTTTCCAATCATTGACCTGTAAAGGGTTTGATTCACTTCTTTTGTATCATCATTTTTTGTTAACTTTTGTCTAGTAGCCATGAGTGTACTCACTGGTTTTGAATCTTCCATTCTAAAAATTTTTAGTATCTCCTTGACATATTTTGATAAATTAATATAGACACCATTCTTCATCTGATATATTTGTAAGACAAAAATTTTTTTTATCTCACCAAACATAGACATCTCAAATTTAGTTTGCATCTCCTTTGCAAATGCTTGGCATAACATAACTTGTCCACTAAATATAATGTCATTAACAAAAATTTCAGCAAATAAAGTACCTTTTACATTGCTCTGTCTTCAAATACAGATTGCTATTGTCATTGGTTCTTGCAAATCCAATCTTTATCAGATAATTGTGCAATCTCTCATACCATGTTCTTGGTGCTTACTTCAGTCCATATAGTGCTTTGTGTAATTTGCAAACCATGTTCCTCTTTCTCAGGTCAACAAATCCATCAACTTGTTCAATGTAAACTTCTTTTTCTAATATCCCATTTAGAAATGTTGACTTTACATCCATTTGATAGACTTTAAAACCTTTTTAGGCTGCATATGCAAGTAATATTCTTACTCCTTCCAATCTTGCAACTGGGGTGAATGTTTCTCCATAATCAATTCCTTCCTCTTGTGCATAACCTTTGCATACCAGTCTAGCTTTGTTTCTTGTTACCTCTCCATGTTCATTCAGCTTATTTCTAAATACCCACTTAGTACCAATTACATTCTTTTCATTCAACCTAGGTACAAGTGTCCACATCTTATTCTTTTCAATTTGTCCAATTTCTTCATTCATGGCTTGTATCCAATCTTCATTGTCTAAAGAATCTTTTATTGTTTTAGGCTCAAAATCACATAATAAACATGTATCCTCTCTCAACTTGCTTCTTGTCATAACTGCAGAATCCTTTGATCGTATGATTTGATCAGGTTTATGGTGCCTTCTTACATACTTTGCTAGAGTAGGTTCTTTTTCTGCTTCAGATTGATCATTCACATTCAATTTAGGTTGATTCTGTGACCCGACAGGTGTTAGCTATTGCTTGAAAACCTCTTTCTTAGGTTTAGGTAATTCACTAGAATCTTCCTCATCCATATAGACAAATGATTTTTAACTTTCAGGTTCCTATGTGCTTTCAGCTTCATTTCTTTCTGCATATTCATCAACTCTAACATTTGCACTTTCCACGATTTTGTTAGTGTTAGAATTCAAACACTTGTATGCTTTGATTTTAGTTGAATAACCAAGAAATATGCCTTCTTTACCTTTAGCATCAAGTTTTTCATTTCTTTTATCCTTCAATATGAAACATTTTCTTACAAAAACTTTGAAATATTTTACATTAGGTGCATACCCATACCATAGCTCATAAGGTGTAGCATTAGTACCTTTCTTGACTTGTACTATGTTCAGGGTATAGATTTTTGTACTTATAACTATTGGAGTTGATGAAAACTATCAACCCACAGCTCCCAAGAATCACCTGCATGCAAACCTATCACAGAAAGAGAGAAGCAAAAAAGCTATGCAGGCCAAAAATAATAGATTGATGGAAGATGAAACATCTTGTGCAAACAATGGAGAAAAACTCTCAATGCAATAACATCCTCAATTAATTAATAACCATCGAATTAAATAATTTACAAAGAGGGAATTCTTATAAAAGGATACCGAAACCCTAAATGGGAAACCCTAAACGGGAAACCCTAAAATGAAAATCTAGGTTGCATAGTAATAATTAATAAAAGAATTAATTATTATATGCCTAAAGTTTAGCTTAAGTAAAAGAGAGATAATAAGTGACTTAATAATTAAATCAATATGATTTAATTAATAAGTGAAATCACTTTATTACTCTAACACCCCCCCTTAAGATAAACTTAGGGAGAAGCTAAAAACCTAGAAATAGCTACTGAAAGCAGGAAAAATGGGTCCCGGCAACAAGGCCTGATGAGGTACCCAAGTATAAAAATCTCTGTAAAGAGGAGAAATAGAGAAAACCACATGGGAAAAACCTCTACTCCAAAAAGATATAAAGCCTAGTGAAGGACAGAAGAAGCCTCCAAACTAGAGAATGTCCCATAAAATAGGAACAAGAAAGAACATATAGAACACCTCTGAAGCATGAAGCTGCAAACACTGTCAAAAAATGACTACTGGAACCTCCACTGTAATAGAACATGATTAGGTAGAGAAGACTTTTAAACAAAGCCTGAAGATCTGATCAATCAAAGATGGAAGAATGCCTCCAAAACAAGAATGAAAGAAGAGTGTTCATATGGTAAATGATCCCTCTCACCGAAATACATAGGTACCAGCCATTGCATCCACCTAGTACATAGGAACAAATACTGAATACATAGTTCACTCCATCAAACCAAGGAAGCATTAGAACCAACAGGAGATACCCCCCATAATGCTGAACATGGAGAGGTCTGATAGGAACACTAAAATGCAATGCCAAAAACAACTACAAGAAGAAGAATTAGGAACACCAATAGTGCATAAGAAGCTACAAGCACAGGATAAAGGGCGGTGTTGAAGTAGAAGAAATGATCTTCTAGACACACATCATGAGGCTAATGTCATGGAAGGGACACTCACTTGACAAAGGTGGATGAGAACAAAAGGCAAAACATCATAACCCCCCATGGAACTTTATAACTAAGTGCAAGTAAAAAAAGACACAAGGTGTAAAAGATCCCAGATATGCAACTACAGACACTTTATTTTAGTACAGAAAAAGGTGTATACAATGTTCAGAGAAGGAAACGATCCCAGGACCTGAAACATCCAAGATATCTACCAGAATGCCATAAAGAAAAAAACTGAATCCATAGATACATGGCTAATAATATGGGTGTGAGACCCATAGAATAAGAAAGAGAACAAAATAATCTTTCTGACCCCATGCGGAAGTCGAAAAAAGGATTCTAGATGAGCAAGATGTTTGTCTTGGATAGAGCTTTCCGGCAATATAAGGAAGTCAAAAATCAGCCTCCGTTTGCTCTAGAGATGAGCGAAAAACCACCGGGAGGTCAAAACAGAAGTGAACCTCATGAAACCTCAGCCAAAAATGGTGGAGCCCTGCTAAACTGGCAATTCCTCCAAAAAACAATACTGCCTCCATATTTCCTCGCCAAAATGGTAGAAATTTTTTTATTTATTTTTTATTTTTTTAATGAAAAAATACAATAAAAAAAACATTATGCTTATTTTTAAGAAAAAAACATTAAAAAAAAAACATGCCTTTTTTTATATAAAAAAAACACACAAAAAAGATTTTTTTTTATTTTTACAAAAATATTAAAAAATCTTGGGGCCTGTGGCTACTGGCATCAGTGGCACGGAAATTGAGGTAGATTTTTGCCTCAAAAGGTGTGCCAAGGTCATGCAAGCAAAAAAGAGGGCCCAGATTTCAACTGTGTCCAAATAAGACATGCCTTATATGAAAATAGGGGTTTTGGGGGTATTCTGGACATAACCCAGATGTCATTTTTTGCTCAAAATGATCTAAACAAAAAATCATCCCAAAAACCACTAAAATCTGAGACAAAAACCTCTCAAAAACACAGATTTAAAGAACAAGGCCAAATCTCTCGTGAAGAGAACATTGGCATGAAGATCTGGAGCTCTAATACCATATTGGATTTGATGAAAACTATCAACCCACAGCTCCCAAGAATCACCTACACGCAAACCTGTCACAAAAAGAGAGAAGCAATAAATCTATGGAGGTCAAAAATAACAGATTGATGGAAGAGGAAACATCTTGTGCAAACAATGGAGAAAAACTCTCAATGCAATAACATCCTCAATTAATTAATAAACATCGAATTGAATAATTTACAAAGAGGGAATCCTTATAAAAGGATACTGAAACCCTAAACGGGAAACCCTAAAGGGAAAATCTAGGTTGCATAATAATAATTAATAAAAGATTTAATTATTATATGCTTAAAGTTTAGCTTAAGTAAAAGAGAGATAATAAGTTAATTAATAATTAAATCAATATGATTTAATTAATAAGTGGAATCACTTTATTACTCTAACAATAACTTCTCTCCAATATTTCTATGCAACATTTTTCTCCACCATTAGTGTTCTAGCACAATCCATGGTAGATCTATTTCTTCTCTCAGTAATACCATTCTGTGGTGGTGTCCTAGGTGTGTACATCTATCTTTTTATCCCTCAGTCATTGCAAAACCTGTTAAACTTATTAGAAATAAACTCATGTCCTCTGTCAGATCTTAAACATTTTAGGCTTTTACCTGTCTCCTTTTCAACTTTTGCCAGTACCACTTAAATAACTGGAATGCATCTGATTTTTCTTTAAGAAACATAATAGTCATCATTCTTGAGTAATCATCAACAAATAGAATAAAGTATCTATCTCCATAGTAACTTTTCTCACCAATGGGATCACAAAGGTTAGTATGAACCAATTCCAGAATTCCCTCAGAAGTATGAGTCTTTCTTTTGAAACTAGATTTAGTCATTTTTCCTAATTGACATTGCTTACACATTATATTTTCAGGTTTCTTCAACTTAGGCATCCCTCTAACCTTTTTCAATTTACTTATGCTTACCAAGTTATCAAAGTTTACATGAGACAACCTTTTATGTCATAACCAAACATCATTATATTGTGCAAACAAGCATGTCTCATCAGCTAAGTCCAGATAGAACAAGTTACCTTTTGTTTGCTCTCTAGTTCCAACTAATTCTCTAGTGGCATCATATATATTTTCCTTCTTGTGATGAAATTCAACTCTATAACCAGAAGTATTCAGCTGTGCAACACTCAATAGATTATGGTTAAGGTCATCAACCCAATATACATTGTCACATCTGATCTTGTCAATCAAGTTAATTGATCCTTTCCCTTTAACAAGACACGATGCATCATTACCAAATTTAACATAACCACCTTTACACTGATCTAAAGTTTCAAATTTATCTTTATCATCAGTCATGTGATGTGAACAATTACTGCCAATAAACCAATGGTCACCTTTACTCATATAAGAAATTAGTGCAATTTTCTCATCATCATCATCAGAATCATCTTTCATAGAAACATACACAACTTCTATATCATTTTCATCAGAATTGTCAGATTCACTGTCTAAAGCTTCTTCAGCTATATAACAAGATTTCTTAACTTTGTCTTTGTAATCTTTATACTTTCTGAAGTCTCAGTCATCCTTTATATCTTTGTACTTGATGTCCCTTCTTTCATCTTTGTCATTTTTATTAGGACATCTTGCAGCAATATGACCAACTTTGTTACATGAAAAAAAAATGATAGGAAGTTTACCTTTGAATTTTCCTTTTCCTCTTGATATTCTTTTTGCCATGAGTGCTTCAAGTTCTTCCAAATCATCATCTTTAGTGTCTTTGACATCACAAATGTAGTAAGTCTGCCTACCAGACCTTCCAAAGTCAGATTATTATTAGGAGTACATCTTAACTCTTAAATTGCAGAGACTCTAATAACATATATAGGAAGAAGAGTTCTCAATACCTTTCTCATAATGGTGTTATCATCAATGGTTCCCTTATCTCCTCTGATAGAATTTACAACTTCCTTTATCCTACCATAATATTGAACTATATTTTCTCCTTCTTGCATTTTTATTTCATCAAACTTACCTCTTAAACTGTCAGTACATTCGTATCATCTCCATAGATGGTTGCAAGGACATCCCACATTTGTTTTGCAGTTGTTAAATTATTTATGTCTTCAAACTCATGATAGTTCAAAGATGATGCAATCTCCAACATTGCTTGATTGTGTTCCTACTTTTCTCTTAACTGTGCAGCTGTGGAAGGTGTAGTGGGGGCTACATAATCATGTTCAACATAGTGCTTAGCAGAATCACCAATACCAACTAGATACAATTTCATCAAACTCTACCATGCAGGGAAATTATCTTTGTTCAACTACGGTACCTCCTTTTTATACATCCTGATCTTTTGCTCTAAGTATCTTCAAACTATTTTCAAGAGACCAAAGCTCTGATACCAATTGTTAGAATAAATTCAGAATAAATGAGAGGGGGGTGAATCAGTTATCCTTAGGTCTAGATGTACCAAATTAAACTTTATACCACTTTGAACAACTCAGATCTACTCGACAGCAATAGCATAAATCAACAACATACATATGCAGTTTTACTATTCAAATGTAATCAGCTTGTAGAAACTTAATAGTAAAACACAACATAACAATCACACAAGTTGACACCAATATTTAAAGTGGAAACCCAATTTGTGAAAAACCACCAATAACATGCTATCAAGTTTTCAATCTTCTGAAGTGAGATCTGTTAGGAGCCAACCCTACTAAAAGTTACAAAACACATTGCTAAATGTGACCTGGTTAAAGGATTTAATCACCCTGTCAGGAGTGGCCTTGTTAGAGTACTTAGAGAATTCCACCTGAATGTCACCTTTCTCAAAGGATTTATACAATGACTATTAGGTCAACCTGGTTAAAGGATTTTGACTGATACAATTATTAGAAAGTAATCAGTAGGTGTGATATAATACATACAACTTACTTTGCAAATACAGATCCAATTAAGCTCTAATGCTAATTCACTGAGTGGCCTCCATTCTCATTTCAATCTTTAGATCTGCTTGGAAATTCGTCAAGCAATCACTCTGGTAGCTCTCTACTTCTCTTTTTCAGCCTTCTCTGCTAGATCATGCCAATCAGTCAATTAAATATGCAATACTCTTGCATACACTTCTTTCTTCCACAACATGAATAACCCCTTGAGGTTATCATATACCTCTTCATCTAGGTCAGATGAATATTTTTCTGCTTAATCAAGATCATAGATCTTAGGTTAGGTCAGATCCAACAGATCTTTCCATCTTTACATTTAATTTACTTCTCCAAAAAAATCACTAATTAAATATTTGATCCATGCATTAATTATGGTTACCCATGCATTTAAATAGTGTGGACCAATCGAGATTATCCTTAATTAACTTTACATATCCCAATAAATTCAATTATGTCGGCTAGAGATCTCAAATCTCAACAATTACCAAAACACTGCTGCTCGGCCAACACAGTGTTCTTCCACTCGGTCATCACTGGTTTCCTCGGTAATTTACTGGTGCTCGGTCATCATAGACTTTGCTTGACATAAATTGTTCACAGTAAACTATCATCAAAAGATAAACAACACATTACTTTACCAATGTGCCAATTGATCAAGTACCCTTGTGATTTTCCATAACTCAACCATTTCACTTGGTCTTCTTGTTAAATCTACTTCATCAATCAATAGATATGGTACTCAAATAGATAGCAATAGTCTCACCAGTTAAGGTTTGACATCAATGACAAAATAACAATTGTTTCCATTGTAGCTTTCCAACAATATATATATATATATAGACATATATACACACATATACATATACATACACACACATTATATATATACATACATATAAAGATAGATATATATATATGTGTGTATATATATACACACACATATATACATATATATATGCATATTGTATGCATGGATCGAAATCTGTACCTCTCAATTACGAGGGTGGTTAGTAGCACCGATTTGTAATGGGGGAAATCAATAGAATAACTACTAATAACGAGACTAGGAATCAATAAAATGACAAGAAATAAAGGAGGTACACAAATGAATGCAAACCAACAATGCTCAAAGCTTCTATTGTCTCTCTCTACTCCTTTTGAAACGTTGTTTGTGTGATGCTTAGTATTGTTGTGGGCAATGTCTATGACTTGGGAGTGTTGAGAATATGATATCGAATGTGTGTGATCGCAAGATGGATTGATTCTTGAACCAATATGATAGAGTAATGACACACGTGAGCTTGAAACCCTGGATCCTTCAAATGGTTATGAATGGTTTGTTATATAGAAAATGAGAATGATACAAAAGGTTGAGATCAATCCCAGAGATAGTAGGATGAACGGTTGAGATCAAAGGGAACTGGAGAAGCCATCAGTAAACTCCACCTCTTCAACTGGGAGAGAGGAGATAGAGTTTGGTTAACTGAAGAGCAAATTTTGAGTTGCCTTTTTGAACTGAAGAGGTGGGTGGAGAAACCCATGTAATCATAAATTTGAATAAGAGTTATCTTTTGAACACCAAGAAAGGATTTAATTGAATATTTGATTCATTTTTATAATTAAAGTATTCACCATGTGAGACAATTGAATTCTTTTTGGATTAGAATTGAATTGTTGAATGAAATTAAATTAATTTAATTGAAATCAATGTAATTAGAAGAATTAATTAATAAGTTTAAATATTTGAATTTAAACTTTAGGAAATTGAATTTAATTAATTAATGAAGATTAATCAATTAAGGTAAAATTAATTATTTAATTAATTTTGGGGATTTGGTTAGATGATTTGGGAAATGAATTTAGAAGGAAATAGATCATTAATTAATGATTAAAAAACCATTAATTAATAGATTAAAATTAGTGTTTTTAATGTAAAGTCGCAAGTATGTCCATTTTAGGGTGTCTACATTTGCCCCTCTTTGATGCATTGTGGCTTGTTGCAGTGTGTCAAAGATTCATTACTTTGATCATGCCCCAGCTTGTCCCAATGATAGTAGGTGTATTTATGCCCCCTCAACAAATTTGAGTGAAAAGTCGCGAAATGAGCATTAATTTGTTGAAACTGGAAATTGGTAATGTGGGTATCTGGCTGATTTTGAAAATTGTTGAATATACCCCTGATACAGACTGTAAAAGTTTCCAGGGGCTGGGATGATAATTTTGAGGTCCTGGAGGAATTAGGGTTTTTCTGAACCCTTATAAATAGCTTGGAGAGTCATTCATTTGTCACTTTTCACTCTTGGAGCTCTGGATCATCAGGTGATTTTTGTCTTTAGTTTTCTCTGCTTTTGTGTTGTTTATTGAGCTATGAAGGGTATTCCTAGGGTCGTACACATTCTTGATCGGGTCTATAATTTTTGTCATCCAGCTGGCATAGGACATTCGGTGAGTTACTCTATCCTTTTGTCATTAAAGCTCTCATTTATTTCATTTGAAAAAACTTGGTTTTTTGAAAATTTCCTATGCTTTCCGTAATAGGTCGCGTGTTTGCCGCAATCAATAAGTGTACCATAAATGCTAGGTTTAATATCGCATTTTCTAGTAAAATATTGCAATTGCTCATTGATTTCTGAAAATGGTGTAAATGTGTCGTGTTTGCTTATGAAAGCCATAATTTCTTAGTTTGTACTTTTTAGCTTGTATTTATACTTGTCTGATATCTTGCTTCTGTCCTGATACTAAAATTTTGCTTCTTTGTTGTTTTGCAGTTCATCAAGACTATTATGTGTTTCTAAGAGTTGAGACCTTTTAGGTTGGTATATCACTTTCAGTTATCTAAGGAAGAGAGGGATGTCTTGAGGCAATTAGGTCTGTACTAGGTTTTCTATATGCCCAAGATCACGACCAATAGGGGTCTGATCGCTGCTCTCTTAGAGAGATGGAATTCAGATATGTGCACCTTTCAATTACCGACTAGTGAGTACACAGTCACTTTGGAGGATGTCTATCGCATCCTTCAGATTCCAATTCAGGGCGCCCTTGTAGAGTACGATCAAGGCACTAGTATTACTGTTATGTCCAAGCTATCTGGTCTGCCTCAGGATTAGCTTGGCATGTCTGACCCATATGATATCCCATGGGATAGGTTTTGCATTGGTTTAGATAGGTTTTCTACTCTGTTAGGTAGTCTGATATGTGGGATCTTGTGTCCTGATCATCGACAACATGGGTTCTCTATTGGTTTCGGTGCTTGTCTTCAAGGTATGGTGAGAGACCATACCTTATATGTCTAGGGTCCTTGCATGTTATCCCATATGTATTTCCACATGTTCTATGTGGCTTACCTTAGAGGTAAGTCTATTGGTTGCGGAGTGACTCTCCTGCAGATCTGGGCATAGGAGCATATTACGATGTGTAGGCCTGTAGGTGCCCATGATCTTCCTTTAGGGAGACCATATTTTTTATGTATGATGGTCCCATTGTTCAGTCCCATATGGGACATCTGATGTACTGGTGGCAACAACTTGATATGATGTCGTACTTCATCTGGAGACCTTACAAGGACTGTCTGATGTGGGATGGGGAGGATGCACATCTTCCCTTTTGTCGACAAAGGAGATTCTTGATTGGGCGTGTCAGCTAACATGTTCATATGATTGATTTCCACAACACTGACAAGGTGTTGTGGCAGTTTGGCAAGAGACAGGATGTCTCTGATTCATATGCTTATTTTTCTTGTTGATTGAGGGATACGAATCTGTAGGGTGTTGTCATCCATCTAGATGCTGCAAGGATAGAGTTCATGGGCTTTCTTCTAGTAGGATGGACTTGGCGATCAACCACTATTGATAATGGTATGTGTTTTGATTTTTACCCTGCTTGATGTTATTTCTCTTTTCTTCTTTTTTTAGATGTAGAAGCTTTTGATTAATCATTTATGCTTATCATTTATATGATACTGATGTCTGAACTTTTTCTCATTGTAGGAATGACTCCATAGTATGATGCCTAGTGGCAGCAGTCTCGTCCAGATCCATTGACTGATGTGTCTCACCCTATGGTTGGTACTATTATGAGGAGGCAGAGTCAAAGGCAAGGTGGAGGGAGAGATGGAGGCAGGGTTGGAGATCATGATAGTGGTAGGGAAGGAGGTCGAGATGGTGGTTGAGATGGAGGACGGGGTAGAGATGGAGGTTGGGATGGTAGGCAGAGGAGAGATGGTGGTCAAGATGGAGGATGGGGGAGGGATGGGGATGACAGAGATGATCCTGGGTCTGGCAATTCTGGTTTTAGGGTGAGGACAAGGGGTGGACATGGTAGTAGTAGGCGGGTTGGGTTGGGTGCTATCCTTGAGGAGGAGGAAGCTTTAGAGGAGGAAGCACCTTAGTTGGTCTGGAGAGTGTGTCCTTGCACTATTGTTGTGTTGGTATCGAGAGTGGAGGAGAGGATAGTGGAGGAGGACGTAGAGATTGAGGATGTTTATGTTGAGGAGGCAGGCTCTAGATCTTCTACTAGGAGCAGCAGTACGAGCCATATTGAGAGAATTGAGGACTCATGGGTTGTGTGTGGGAGAGGAAATGTAGGTCTTGGGGATAGGGTTGAGGAGGGGGAGATGGATGTAGCCATGAGTGGGATGGATGTTGATCCATCGGAGATGGAGAGACTCACACAAAAGGTTTATGATCTTCAGGTGAGGTTGGCTTCCTCTGATACATGGGCTACGACATTGGAGAGTAGGGTCACAACAGTTGAGGCTAGGGATACTGCAACATAGATTAGGGTCATAGTAGCAGAGGCTATGGTTAATGGTGTGGAGGAGAGAGAGAGACATGCTCGGGCATATGTGAGAGCCTACTTGGATAGTGTATAGGACCTTTCTTTGAGGGATGCCCATGATCAGATTTGGAGATTAGGTCAAGAGGCTAGGAGAGAGATCGAGTACTGGCACCATCTCTACGAGGCAGTTTTTCTTGTAGCATAATGAGTGCCTAGCTAAACAGCATCACAAAGGTTGAGTAGGGACCAGAGGTCTTAGAGAAGTGGCATTGGAGCTCCTGGTCTACATCTTAGGCCTGCATCTGATATGCCACCCCCTCATCCACCTAGTGGCAAGGGTGGGGGTAGTTCTTGCTGATCTATTTAGTTGTTCCTTGGATCATGTTGTACCATTTTTGTAGTGATTTTTCCACATATTTACATGATGTTGTACCGATATTGTATCTTCATATATTGATATTTTGGGATACATGTGGATCCCCTTCTTTTGTTCATACTTGTGACCATTCATTGTACTCAGATATTGAGATTTATATGAGATGTATCTATAATTCTATATGATGTGCTTTATTTTTACTTGCTATATGTAGGGTTCTACATAATGATGCTTATATGGTGAAATGTTTATGTAATGTGATTCTATCATGTGCAGACTCTTAGATGTATGATTTACTTTCCTAGTTACTGACATGCGTATGCAAGATGGTGCTTTATGATATGCATATTTTATGAGATGTTTTATGGATGCATTTGATTATAATTACTATGTATGCAGATGTTGTATTTTTTTTCTAATGCACATAAATGGATGAATGTAATCTACTATGAAAAAATATCTAAGTAATGCATGTGTTAGTTAGAAGAAAGTCAATAGAAAATGTTCTCTAGGATTGATTGATAGATATGAAGTGATAGATATGATGTGTGACCCAAGTCGCTGCCGCGTTTCCAATTTTTTTCATCATTGCATATTATTATGAAATTCCAAAGAGCATCCAATGCACCTATATATTGATCATCTAGATAATGCTAGGACCTCTTGATAATCGGAAGGAGTAGAGAGATTTGAATAGAAAGAGAACTAAGTGCACCCAGATATTGACCATATGGAGACAACTATGTTCCCTGATTTGAAAAGAAAGAGATCCAAATGTACCCAGATATTGCCCATCTGGATACCTCTATGATCTCTAATTTGAAAAGAAAGAGCTCCAAATGCACCTAGATATTGACCATTTGGATACCGCTATGCTCTCTGATCAATCCAAAAAAGAAAAAAACTAAGATAGAAATCCAATGCACCTAGATCTCAGACCATTTGGATACCGCTATGATTTTATTGGTAATAGACAAGCAAATAATAGATAAGGGTTTGTCCAAATATTTCCCAGGGTTAAGCTCAGATTGTGGAACTGCGTGGCTCCCAAATGAGTGACAACGCCTACCACATTTATCCTACATCATAATTTCCCCAATATCAAAATGAAACATTCCACAAATAGAAATCAAAGAAAATAAATCATGATGCATCATAGCTACTCTCCTCACATGGTGGATCCTAGAGTAGTGTAAGAACATAACCATGAAATATAGACTGACTTCTGACCGACTGGCTGACCTAATCAACAGTTTTTTATTCCTTGATTCAGCTTGATTCTCTTGATTGGCTTGATTCTCTAGATAGGCTTGATTGGCTTGATTATGTATGGTTTTAGTAATAGATGACTCATATAAGATTGATTTGTCTGGTTTTGAGCGTATCCATCAATATTTAAGATGATTGATTTGACTGATTGATTGATTGAATTTGATCATTTTGGATAGCTAATCAAGCTATGTTAGATGGGCCCAATGTTGATTCACAAAGCTCATGGTTTTAACATTGACTAATTGGCCTAGTCGCCAGTTTGCTTGCTGATAGATTTGATAGCTGGTAAAGTTGTATCATATGGGCCTAGTGCTGATTCACAAAGCTCATGATTATGACATTCATTGACTTGGCTTGATCACTTGTTTTCTTTCTTGATAACCGAGCTGGTTTTATTGCTTGAGATTTTGCAATTTTTTTATTGTTTTTTGATGAAGATTGAATTTTTTCAAGACATTTTGATCTTTTTAGGATTTTTGATGAGTTTTTTAGATTTTTAGGGATTTTTTTAGAACATTTAGAATTGCCCCCTAGTCTGGTGGACCAGTACTAAACATGGATAAGTGTTGGTTCTCAGAGGGATTGTTCTTCTGGAAATAGCTTGCGTAGCCAGTCTTGCATGTGAAGTTTTCTCAAGCTTTGATCTTTGTCATTAATGGTGAAGCTGGATTTGAACACTTGGCGCCTGTTTGCCAGTTTTTCACCAAGGTACCTACTTAGTAGTGTCTATTAGCTAGGTTTTCACTGATAGAGTGATCTTGTGTCTCTTTACCTTTTTTTTTCTTTTCTTTTTTTATTTTTTTTGTTGTTGCCAAGGCGCCTGTTTGCTAGGTTTTCACCAAGGCAACCTTTTGTATTTTTTTTTTTTTGGTATTTTCTGGAATTGTAGATAGGTGCCTTAACCATTGAGACCTCAAACATAGAACCTCTTGAGGTGCATGCTATTTATGTATCATGGGATTTGATCTCCTTCTAGTGTTTCTAGTTGGTATGCCCCACTATTGCTAGATGTGACAATGACATAAGGTCCTAGCTAGTTAGGCTCAAACTTTCCTAGTTTCACTCTCTCTGCTTGGTTCTTTTGATTCTCCATAAGGAAAAGGTCTTCTACCTAAAATATTTGTGGCCTCACCTTCTTGTGATAGTTCCTTCTAAGGTGATTTTGATAGCCTTGTAAATCTTTGAATGCATTTTTTCTTCTTTCCTCTAATAGTTCTGTTTCACTAAGCCTTGCTACTTTGTAGTCTTCATTTGAAATCAGGTTTTTCAATGATATTCTTAAGGATGGGATTTCCACTTTGAGGGGTATGACCTCCTCTAATCCATATACTAGTGAGAAAGGAGTGGCTCCTGTAGGTGTTCTCACACTAGTTCTATATGCCCATAGTGTTGGACTAAGTTGTAAATGTCAGTCTCTCCCTGATTCATTAACTATTTTCTTCAATATTTTCAGTATGGTTTTGTTTATTTCTTTAGCTTGACCATTCCCTTGTGGATAGGACAATGAAGAGAAACCTTGTTTGACTTGGAACTGTTCACAAAGATCTTCAACATCTTTATTATGGAAAGGTGTACCATGATCTATCAAGATGGTTTGAGGAATTCCATACCGATAGATGATGTTGTTAAGCATGAACATGGAGATCTACTTTCCAGTGATGTATGTTAGAGGAATTTATTCCACCCATTTAGTGAAGTACTTTGTTGTTGTCGTGATGTACTTATGGCCATTAGATGAGGATGGTGTAATCTTTTTGACTAGGTCAAATCCCCACATAGAAAATGGTCATGGTGAAGTGATAGGATTGAGTTCTTGGGCTGGTGCATGGATGAGGTCTCCATGAATCTGACATTTCCTACACCTTTGAACATACTTTCTTGCATTTGTCTCTACTGTGGGCCAGTAAAGCAGATGATCTTCTTTGCTAAGCTATTTCCACCTACGTGGGTTCCAAAAATTCCTTCATGCACCTCGTACAAAGCTCTCTGGGATTTTGTGGAAGTGAGAAATCATAATAGCGTTCCATCTAGACTTCTTCTATATAGAGTAGTCACAAGAATGGTGTACCTAGAGGCTTGGCGGATGAGGGACTTCTTTTGGTTCCTAGATAATTTTGGAGGTAAGATAATACTTTGGAGGTAATTGTACATGTGATGGTACCATGGGATTTTAGGACCAACAAGGACACATGTTTATTTTTTGATTGGTGCTTGATGGGATGGCATCATGAGTTGCTCTACCAGAAACTAGAATCTAGTTTTGTTTCTTGGCATATCGATCAAGGATGATATGGTATCCATCACATCTATAGCTTTGTTTTGAGCTCTTGGTACTTGCTCGAAGGTGATGAAATGGAACTTAGTGCACAACCTGTCCATCTACTCTTTGTATGATATTAGCTTCTCATCTTATGTTATATAGTCATTGTTTACTTGGCTAATGACCAACTATGAATCTCCATAGATTTTGAGATTCTTGATTCTCCATTGTATTACCATCTTTACTCTGATGACTAGAGCTTTGTACTCAACTATGTTATTTGTGCATGTAAATTTGAGTCTCAAGGATTTGGGAATCGCATCATTGTTTGGTGTGATGAGTACTATTCCTGCTCCTACACCATGGTTCGTGCATGATCCATAAAAGTATAATTTCCATATCTCTATTTCCAGTTGTAGTGTTATAATAGACTCATCTAAAAAGTCAGATATTATAGGATGATGATCCTGAATAGGTTCCTCTGCTAGTTTATCCGCAATCACTTTCCCTTTGATATCTTTTCGGTCTACGTATTCTATGTCAAATTTGCTCAGGATCATCACCCACTTCGCGAGCCATCTGGTGAGTTGTTTTTATTAGTAGATACTTCAAGGGATCCACTACAAAATTTAGGGTCAAATTTTGATGCTAATTTGCGATGACACTACCATTGTGTGTATTTTTGTGTTTTTTCCAAGTGCCCCTGATGTTGTCGTAATAGCGATGGTACCATTGTAATTGTGACACACATGATTATAAAAAAAAGAAAGGCTCATTTCTAATTTAGCATGATCACATACCATCGTACGCAAAGAGGGCCCTAACTATGGAAGCTGATTGGAATCTTGGTATATGGTAGCCACGACTTTAGGTAGGCATTCAAGCTTTGTCTTCTCATTAACTCAATTTCATTTTGATGACATTTATTGATTTAATGGCACAATATGAATGTTAATATTTTAATTGTTTACATCTTTGCATTTGGAATGCTTGATGACCCGTGAGCTTTGAGGGCTAGGGCATCATTTCTATTACCTTCAAGGCATTGTGTAAAGTGTTTGATCTCTCTTTATTTGTTTTGTTATTGATATTAACTATGTGGTACTCCTCGTCGATGATCATTTCATGAGGAAATGTCTTGATGGCTCGCGGTCTATAGGCTAGGGCATTATACATTGTTTATTAGCTCACTGTTTAACACTGGCATTGTTTACATCTTTGCATATGGAATGCTTGATGACTCGTGAGCTTTGAGAGCTAGGGCATCATTTCTATTACCTTCAAAGCATTGTGTGAAGTGTTTGATCTCTCTTTATTTGTTTTGTTGTTGATATTCACTATGTGGTACTCCCCTTTTATGATCATTTCATGAGGGAATGTCTTGATGGCTCATAGGCTGCAAGCTAGAGCATCATGCATTGTTTATGAGCTCACTATTTAATACTGGCATTCATTTACATCTTTGAATTTGGAATGCTTGATGACCCGCGAGATTTGAGAGCTAGGGCATCGTTTCTATTACCTTCAAGGCATTGTGTCAAGTGTTTGATATCTCTTTATTTATTTTTTTGTTGTCTTATTTAGTTAAACTACTAATTATTTGTATTTAATCATAATTTTCTACTCCCAAAAAAATACAGGATAATGTATACTTAGTGTTTATTAATTTTATAAATTATATTTAATAATAAAATAAATATTTTCCTTATAAATTTAAGGGTGAATTATTTCTTGGTTAATAATAGACTGAGGCACAAATTAGAAACATAAAGTATCAAAAAGAAATAATGCTAAGATTTATGTTACATAAAGTTACAAATCAAGCTACCCCTACATTGTCTGCACAATTTCTCCCACTATCCTTACTTTTTTCATAATCAAAATTAGATGTGATTTTTAGACATCCATCAAATTATGCTTAAAACTAACATTTAATAATTAATATTTCCATATGTAGGAAAACAAAGATAGGTATCTAGTTGAAATTGTCTAGTCCATGGCTATTAGTTTTTAGGGCTAATTAACAATCTTCCATTCAACCTAAAAGTAACTAACTAAAAACCACTGCCCACTTTGTTGAAAGTGATGATTCTAATCATTTATTTATGGAGATATAAAAAAACTCATTTGAAGACATAGGGTTGCTGACTGTACCCACGGGACAAAATATAGTATGCAGAGAAAATTGTTTGTTTTATTAATTGAACTGATTACATTATGGTTTTCTTACACATCCACTCTACACCCCCTTTCCACTCACATGGATCAACAAAGAAATAGACTCAAACTCTTCAAATAAACCCAATTTCAACCACCTAACAGCCCAAAACTATTCCATAACAGTCATAAAACTGACCGTCAAGACCAAATAGGCTTAATGGTGTTGTCAAGTTGACAACCAATGTTGTCAACACTACAACATATATTGAATACCCTTATCATTTATGTTCATCCTCTTATGTATGCCTGTACTCTTGCATATTCTTCTGAGCCCAGAGGATTTTATATTTCAGTATATGTATATGTATATATATA
>MU226618.1:1259637-1275397 GCA_018584345.1 Thuja plicata
TATATATATATGGAAGCCATGACTTGAGGTAAGCATTCAAGCTTTGTCTTCTCATTAACTCAATTTCATTTTGATGGCATTTTTTGATTTGATGGCACAATATGAATGTTAATACTCGCATTGTTTATATCTTTACATTTGGAATGCTTGATGACCCGCGAGCTTTGAGAGCTAGGGCATCATTGCTATTACCTTCATGGCATTGTGTGAAGTGTTTGATCTCTCTTTATTTGTTTTGTTGTTGATATTCACTAGGTGGTCCTCCCATTTTTTCTTTCAAAAGTGTATGGCTTGACTATGCACATGCATAATTGTAGATGAGGATCAGTAGTAATAGGATGTCATTCATTGCTTAGATATTTTTTATCTAACCCCCATCTCTCTTTTCTTTGTAGGTTTTGGATCACATAGGAGCACACTGGATTCATAGCCTGGTCAAAAATTCATCACATCAGGAAATGTTTGGTGCCCTTATTATTTATGTTCATACTCATAAAATATATGTACAGTTATAAAATTTCATGCCTTAAAATTTTATAACATAGTTCCTTAGCATAGCTATCAGAATAGAATGGAAGTGGTGATTCAATGCATCTACAACCTCAATAGCATGGAAAAATTGATCCAATAACAACAAATACATTACAAATGCCAAGCTATTCATGGTCTCAATGAAATAAATAGTGTATATATAAAGCAATATATGGTGCACAACAACAGCAAGCATGCAATGACAACAATAACATCATACACATATATGTATGTATATATATCTATATATATATATATATATGTATAACAAACAGATCTCATAACAGGGTCATGTGGTGCTCAAACAGTGAGCTCATAAACAATGCACGATGCCCTAGCTTGTAGCCCACGGGCCATAAAGACATTTCCTCATGAAATGATCATAAACAGGGAGTACCACATAGTGAATATCAACAACAAAACAAATAAAGAGATATCAAACACTGCATGCTATCAAAATAGAATGGCAGTGGTGATTCAATGCATCTACAATCTCAACTGCATGGCAACATTGATCCAATAACAAAAAATACATTACAAATGCCAAGCTAGTCACGGTTTCAATGAGATAAATAGTGTATATATAAAACAATATATGGTGCACAACAACAACAAGCATGCAATGATAGCAATAACATCATACATATATATGTATATATGTATGTATATATATATATGTATATACATATATATGTATATATGTATGTATATATGTATATGTATATAACAAACAAATATCATAACAAGGTCATGTGGTGCTCAAATAGTGAGCTCATAAACAATGCATGATGGCCTAGCTTGCATCCTGCGAGCCATCAAGACATTTCTTCATGAAATGATCATAAATGGGGAGTAATAGTGAATATCAACAACAACAAAATAAAGAGAGATCAAACATTGTATGCTATCAAAATATAATGACAGTGGTGATTCAATACATCTACAACCTCAACAACATGGCAACATTGATCCAATAACAACAAATACATTATAAATGCCAAGCTAGTCACGGTCTCAATGAAATAAATAGTGTATATATAAAACAATATATGGTGCACAACAATAGCAAGCATGCAATGACAATAATAACATCATACATATATATATGTATATATGTATATGTATATGTATATGTATATGTATATGTGTGTGTATATATATATGTATATATATGTATATACATATATATGTATATATATGTATGTGTATATGTATATGTATATAACAAACAAAGCTCATAACAGGGTCATGTGGTGCTCAAACAGTGAGCTCATAAACAATGCATGATGCCCTAGCTTGCAGCCTGCTAGCCATCAAGACAGTTCCTCATGAAATGATCATAAACGGGGAGTATCACATAGTGAATACCAACAACAACAAAAAATAAAGAGAGATCAAACACTGCATGCTATCAAAATAGAATGGGAGTGGTGATTCAATGCATCTACAACCTCAACAACATGGCAACATTGATCCAATAACAACAAATACATTACAAATTCCAAGCTAGTCGCAGTCTCAATGAAATAAATAGTGTATATATAAAACAATATATGGTGCACAACAACAGCAAGCATGCAATGACAACAATAACATCATACATATATATGCATATATATATATATATGTATATGTATATGTATATGTATATGTATATATATATATATATATATATGTATATATGTATGTATATATGTATATGTATATGTATATATGTATATGTATATAACAAACAAAGCTCATAACAAGGTCATGTGGTGCTCAAACAGTGAGCTCATAAATAATGCATGATGCCCTAGCTTGCATCCTGTGAGCCATCAGGACATTTCCTCATGAAATGATCATAAACAGGGAATACCACAATGAATATCAACAGCAAAACAAATAAAGAGAGATCAAACACTTCACACAATGCCTTGAAGGTAATAGCAACGATGCTCTAGCTTTCAAAGCTCATGGGTCATCAAGCATTCCAATTGAAAAGATGTAAACAATGTCAGTATTAAACAATGAGCTCATAAACAATGCAGCACAATATTTACACCCTAGTAAACACATGTTAACAAAATATGTTAACACCATGTATGTTAGCCTATTGTGTTAACATGTGTTAGTAATTTGCAAACAAACATAATAGGATAACATACATGTTGTTAACATATTTTGTTAACTAAGGTGCAAATATTGTGCTGCATAGACATGACCCTCAAAGCTCGCAGTTCATCAAGCATTCGAAATGCAAAGATGTAAACAATGCCAGTATTAACATTCATATTGTGCCATTAAATCAACAAATGCCATCAAAATTAAATTGAGTTAATTAGAAGACAAAGCTCAAATGCCTACCTCAAGTCATGGCTGCCATATGAAGATCAAATGCTAAGGAACTATGTTATAAAATTTCAAGGCATGAAATTCGACCTCTGATTTGACCTTGATAATGTCCCCTCCATTGCTTATGCTTGATCATAACTTTTAGAAGTGTATGGCTTGACTATGCACATGCATAATTATAGATGAGGATTAGTGATAGGGTGCCAGGAATTGCTTAGATCCTTTGGATCTAACCCCATCTTTTCCTTCCTTGCAGGTTGTGGATCATACAAGAGCATACTAGATCAGAACATCGGGTTAACAATTTATTACTTCAGGAAATGTCTAGTACCTTCATTATTTATGTTCATCCACTTATTTATATTTGCATTCATTCATATTCTTCTAAAAATTGGCTATACTCATATTCTTCTTGTGTCTGAATCTTCCAACTATGATCAATTTAATGCTATAAATCTTGACATAGAATTCAATATCAACCTATCTATATGATTACAATGTGGGGGAGTCAAAGAAAATATGTGTACAGTTATAAAACCTGAAGTTAAATTTACAAAGTAACATATCATTTATAAAACCTACCGTAACATGTCATTTTTTGTTTGACATTTTTTTGTCAAAACTAAAGAGTTCTCACCACAAGCAAATAGAGTGACCATTTTCTATCAAAACCATATGTACAGATATAAACATTAAGTACAACATGTCTATTTTTTTTGTAGATATACACATTAAGGATCATGTCAGATAATACAAGGGAATTCGATCAAAATAGGGAGACAATCACTAGATTATTGTCTAAATTTCAAAGAGAAGGCGATGACAAATGTTATTGTCCATGCAAGAGTTGTAACGGATTAAAGAAAAGAAGAATCAAAATCAAAATAGAAAAGAGACATTGTAGGGAGAATGGTCACATTGAAGGGGGGTTTTATTATCATCCATTGGTAATTTTTGTTTGTTATATTGTTTTCACAATTAATATACACATGAACCATGGAAGGAGGTTTGATTATCACATTGAAGGGGGGTTTGATTATCATCATTTTTATAGAGGTTGATCTCCCTAGTGTAGTATGTGATATGGACCACCACATCTCAGAGGAACATGGGGTTGTGAATATAGAGGAACATGGAGGTGTGAGTATTGAAGTTGAAGATCATGATCCCATGGAAGATGGCGATCATGCACCAGAAAACACATTTGAAGATGTTGGTATGAATGCATTGATCGTTGACACATTTGGTACTGGTGTTGCTGATGATGATGATGATGATTATGATGAGGATGAAATTGACATCGTCCATGATATACCTCTACTTAAGAAGGCAAAAATGACCCTTTATGAAGGCTCCCAATCTACTATTCTCTCTGCTTTGTTGTTGTTGGTGAATTTGAAGGTTATGAATGGTTTATCCAACATAGCAATGTCACGTATGCTAAGGTTTGTCATATACGTCATTATAGTCTATAAAAGGTGAAACATGTACTATTAAGATTGTTTATAGTAACAAATTATATTTTTTGTTGTAGATTGATAGGTGAGTTTCTATTACCACCATCAAATGTTCTCCCTCACTCGTATCGAGAATTATGTGCCACTATGAAACATATTGGAATGGAGTATCAAGCAGTAGATGCTTGTCCCAAAGATCATATTATTTATCATAAAGAACATGAAAATTCAACAAAATTCCATGAATTCCATACAAGAAGATATAAAGATGATCAAATGACAAAAAAGGTGCCTCGCAAGGTTCTTTGTTACATCCCCATTATTCCACGTCTGAAACGATTATTCAAGTGCAATAGCTTGGCACAATTTATGGATTACCATGCACGCGGAAGGAGTCAAGATGACATTATTTGAATGCCTGTGGATGGTTCATCATTTATGGAAATAGAGGAAAATTGGCCACACTTTAAAGAAGAACCTCAAAATCTCAGGCATTCTCTGGCAGCAAACGGTGTCAATCTGTATGGAGAGATGAGATCTGTTTACACGGTGTGGCCTATTTTTGTTATCAACAATAACCTTCCACAAAGGATGTCAATAAAGAGGGATCACATTATGTTGGCAATGATTTTTCCAGGTATTTTATTATTTTATTTCTATCTACATGTATTTATAAGTCTTGGAGTGAAATGGCCATAATAATTATCTGATGTTGTTGTTAATTCAACTAGGTAAGTACCAAGTGAAAGATATGAATGTATATTTTGTGCCTCTTATCGATGAGTTTTTGGTTTTATGGAATGGTTTCACTATGTATAACATCTCTAGACCAATTGGAAAAAGACAATTTCAATTCCATGCAATTCTTGTGTGGACAATTCATGATGATCCAGGGTTGACACATTTCTGTGGTATGTTATGGTGAATTATAGTTGTACGCAATAATTCTAATTCTAAAAATTAACATATTTAATCCAATTATAATGTTATCTTGTAGGTCTTCAAACAAAGGGAAAATTTTCATCTCCAATGTGTGGTCCAAATATGAAATCTCCTCATTCCAAAAGTTTAAGAAAGCAGGTGTTTGATGAGTATAGGTACTTCCTCCCCAAAAATCATAAGTATCTAAGTGTGGAAAACATATTTTCAATGGGAAAGAAGAGACTACATCAAAGCCCCGAAGAATGACACCTCACCTATGGCAGTTGGAATATAATAGAATTTGAGGTAATATCATTCTACCTAATGGTTGATGTTTGAAAATTATATATTTTGATTGTGTTTTGTTGGCTAATTATGTAGTTGATGATCTTGAAGGTCGTGAAGGCATCACTGACCAGCTTCCAAAAGGGACAAAAATGTTATCCCAAAGAATTTATTAGGCTGCCCTACTATGAACAACTACAAATTGTGTATTTGTTTGATACTATGCATATTGGAAAGAATGTAATAGAGACACTGTGGAAAATATTGGATGGAAGGCATGACAAAGAAAAACTTGGCAAAATTTGTAGTGACATTCATGATTCCAATCATGCAATGAAAAATATCATTGAATCAAATAGAAATGGAGACTAGATTAATGCAAGTTCTCTTCCTTGGTTATTAACAGAGCAACAAAGTAATGCCATAGAAGCAGTCATACAAAAAATTCAATTTCCTACAGGATTTTTTGTGAATATAAGAATCTCATATCAAAGAAGAGTGATTTTGGGTCAGGGATGAAAATGCATGATTGACATACCTTCATCAAGGTAAGTCACAGTCTTTTGTATTTACAATATATTTGTGTAACTGCATTCAATTTTCATTGTATGAAATGATCAGTTGACAAGTATTGTAGTATTTTCTACCCCTATTGCTCCCAGAGAACTTCGAAAATAATATCAACCAAGTGATATATGATCTTGGAAAATAAATGAGGTAAGCAGTAATATTTGTTCAATATATCAAACAATAATATCAAAAAATTAATATATTGTAAATTCTTGTATTTATATATTTTTGTGTCTTGAATCCCTTGTAGGTGGTTGTAATCTAAATAAATCCATAAAGAAGATATAAAATATTGGAAGAAATGAATTCATCATCTAATGTGTGAAATGAAAAAGTGTTTTCCTTCAACCTTTTTCAATGCACAAGAACACTACCTCATACACCAAGTTGAGGAGATTGAATTGTGTGGACCTGTACAGGCTAGGTCAATGTGGATGGTTGAGAGACACTTGAAATTTTTGAAGGGTTTGGTATGACAAAGAGCACGTCCCAAGGGTTCTATGGTTGAGGGATATATGGTATACTAGATGATGGTGTACGTTACTTAATATCTTCCTAATCTTGTAGCAAAGACCCATATAGATTGCATTTGGGATCTCGACTCCATTAAAAAATTTGAGGGGAGTACTTGGTGGGCAATGGTAGATTTATGAAACTGAAAGGTAATAAATTATGAGATTTTATTGTATTTAATTAATTCTTAATATTCAAAATAAATCTGTTGTAATTGATCATCTATTTACTTTTGTACAGTTGCTAAAGAGTGAGATGCAATACATTTGTTTATTGCAAACAATCAAGATTGGATGACGGTCTGGATTGAACGATGTCAAAATTATGGTCATAGATTAAAATGGGAATCTATGTCTTCATTGGTTATACAAGCTCATCATAATGGAGATCCCAATGTTACACAAAAGGAAATAGATTTAGCATATGGTTTAAGAGATCATTGGGTACTTAAAAATTTGTTAATCAACCGTATGTTTTTCAACTTGTGATGCAATAATTTATACATGTTTGACATTGTTGTAGGTGAAACACCACAAGGCTATGTTATGTAATTGTTATAAATTTTGCATCAAAAAGTTGGATGACACGAAGAGAACTTGTGATTCTGGGATAAGTGCAGTCTTCCAGGTGACCAATATTTCATCTAGAAATGACTTACATCCTTGAGAGTCGCAAAATCGATACTATGGTATTTTGGTTGATATAATTGACTGACTTTAATTCCTTCAAATTTTTTCTCTTCATTGTGAAATGGTACAAACTACGTCTCAATCAAAATGATCCTGATAGAACTGTTATTGAACATGACAGTGGATTTCCAATGATTAATACAAGGTTGTTTGAGCCAGTTGGGGAAGAGCCCTATGTTCTTCCAAGCCAATGTGAGCAAGTATTTTACTCAGAGGTTCTGCATAAAATGGGTTGGTCATTTGTTGTTAGACATGATCCAAGAGGAAGGCCTGTAAAGTATAATTTTATGGAAGAAGAAGATACCAAGGAAGAGGAAGAAATGGATGATGATGTAGGTTATGATCACAATCGAGAGTTAGTTGAAGAAGAATATGAAGAAGAAGATGATGATGATGATGCTACTAATCATGATGGATGATGATGATGATGATGATGATGATGATGATGATGATGACGACGATGACGATGATGACGACGACAATAGTGGTGGTGATGATTTCATCAATGACAATGATCTTGATGATGAGATTGATGAAGAAGAATATCAATGACATGAATGGAATGTACAATTATGCCATATGTTTGGCATGTTTTAACGATTGTTTTGGGTTAAAATTTGCACTTTTTCCACTAATATGCTTAGGGTTTCATATTAATGGCATTTTTGGTTTAACGTGAATATCTAACTACTCTTATTCACCTTGTTTTATATGTCCTACTTATATCTTTGATCTTTTGTTAAGAGAAATTTCATTCTAAAAGAGTGTATTTAATCTCTAAATAATATCTTATGGGATTTCCTTCTGATAATTTTCTATTTCCTTGCACATCAATGATGTTAAATCATAGGGGATTCTCTTTGTTCCCTACAATAGATTGAGCTAATTATGAAATTATAAATAGATAATTTTAACAATGTATAATGTCCTTCACAAGATGTAATAAAAACTATGGAGTGAACTATGTTTGTCTAATTATATAACTATTATCTTTTGTCAGGTATCCTACACAGTCTCGTAGATTGTTAGGTATAAGTCAATACACACCATAGAGATTAAAGTCTTTTACCATTTGTAAAATATTTCTCTCATTGCCACCCGTCTCTCTCATTTCATGATTTGTAGGTACCAGCGAATAGGTATTTATCAGATTTCTCTTCCTTGAGCGAGGAAAATGTAGGAATGGAAGAAGAAAGTGAGACATTTAGTATGTCTAAATCAAGGAGATCGACTCAAGGTCAAAAGATCAGAAAGAAATTCAATAAATGCATGGAATTTTTCCTTGATCAAGGGGGGTCGTGTTCTTATGATGATGAGAGAAAAGGTGACTCTAAGGTGCCCTTTAAGTACAAACATCTACAGAAAAAGTGGGTCGCCAATGAACTTCCTTCAATAAACACTGATTTTTGTGTTAGAGAGAGGATATATTGCATAGCACCGTCTTCATTACATGGTTTGGGCCTATTTTACATGGATGGCATAAAGGTATCTTACAATAAAGTTGTCAAATTGATGGAGTATGTCAAACCTTGTTATAATTATAGTAGTTGGATGCAGATTACTAGATATAAAAAAAGTATGTGTAGGTATGGACTCATGGAAAATTATATACAACAAAAAGTATGTGAAAAAATTAAAATAGTATCTATATATGTTGAGGGAAGGCCAAAAGCATTAGGGAATATTGCAGGTTTTATAAACAGTACACGACCTGCATCAACTAAGAAGCAACCCAATTGCATATTTGAGGAGCGCGAGGGAAATCACGTATTTCTATGTGCGATCAAATCAATACATGGAGGCGAAGAGTTTCTTGTTGATTACAATTTGAATCACATAGATACAAAAAACCCACAATCATGGACGAGCTGGTATGCACTGTGCACATTTAAAATTGTTTAAAAATAAAAAAAACTCTCTTCTTTTAATTGAAGCATTCTGATAATTTTCTATTATTCAAAGTAACTTAGCATAAGAATATGTTTTTTAACATGTCTCAATGATTTTTAATTTTTGAAATACAGGGCTATAGTATGGATCAACAACCACATGATACGCATGGCGATGATGGTTCTCATGGGACTTCTTCTTCCCAACAGGTAAAACTCATTGTTGTTGTACAAAGGCACATACAAGAAAAATGTTAATGCGTATTTTTTGTTATGTTTTATTATTCACTACTATTTTGGATTTCTTTTAAATAAAGTGCTAATAATATTTTTCTCACAAATGAGTGCTGATCAAAAAAAGGGAAAGGAACAAATAGTCCATGAGGAGCCGCAGGATGAGCAAGATCCATTCATTGTTGATTTTTCATCAGACGTTGATCCTATGGTTGCACTAAAAAAGGTCCTTCATGCAATTTCAAGAGATTTAACTTGATTGGAAGATATTCAACCTCAGACTCCTGAAATACTGATGAGAGAGGATGAGTTGGCTCACCGTGTTCAGACTTATATAGTAAGTATTAATGTATTTTTTAATTATAACAAAAGTTCAATAATGGTTTTTATAGTATACTCTTTTATTTATGTCATTAACTAAAATACATATGTGTTATTTTTACAGATGATGCTAAAAAAATTTAAGGGTTGTGCCCCAGATGTAGATACTTCAGGCGGTTCAAGTAGATCGCATGTTCTATCATCCACTTGTGTTTTGCTCGAACAATATTTTTTTAATAGCTCTAACAATCTTGTCCATGGTTTTCCATATTTTTTTATGCTCTAACAATCTTATTTTTCAGCACCTACTATTGATCCTATGTTCACTACGCCCCCTGCTATGAGGATCAGTACCACAAAGGTACTATTGACTGCAATGTCGGCAACATGTAGCATGGCCACAGATGCGATGACAATGCCTATTATTGGTAAGTAGATTCATCTTTTTCTCTCTCATTTATCATGTGTTTATTTCACTTGAACTATTCTTTCTTAGGGGGAATTTTTTAATATTGGATTCATTTTATGTAGGAGGAGATGATTAAATTCCTGGGTGTACTCGTATTACATGTACCAAAACAATAGAGAAGTGTGATCAATTTCTCATGAACATTGAAGGTGGACTTCCTGTGAGAGTAGCCCAGCTTCTAGGTACTTTCAAGATTGATCCTGTCTTTTACTATACAATCTTATACTCATAATGTAATAAACTAACCCCTGTGCACTCCCTTGCAATAACTAATATTCCATTATTATTTTTCAAGGAATAATCTATTTTATGAAAAACTTAATGATGAATGTTTGCGCATTTTTGGGCTGACCATACGCACATGGTATCATATATTGATTTCATTGCTAGATCAGATTTCCTTTCATCCCTTTCTTCAAGTATATTAAAAGGTAACTTCACTTCATTTATGAATCTAACATTTTTTTTTCTTAAAAGGTGGCAATCACAAGATAAAGAGTTAAAGGATAAACTCATTGACTCTATGATAAAACTTTTTGGACCCAACACCTTTCAGAGACTTAGGCTCCTTGAGAAAGCGGGGAAAAATTTGAAGTATATTAGGGACAAATACAGGACCCAAATAGAACGCAACCCTTATTATGAGTGGCCCCCTATGTCCCTATTAATGAGTGGGAGAATATTAGAAAGGATGCACTTGAGAGACGCGCAAGACATGATGGACAAATAGTATCACCCAAGGAAAGAGGGTACATGATAATCTTAATAATAAAATTATGTACTATTTACTCTGTATACTTATGTGATCTAACATATTTCAAACATCACACAGGTTGCCTGACACATCAAAGGCAACAGAAGCAAGAAAAAAAAAGCACGGGAAACACAAGCTCGGCTCAGGTGGATATTCAAAACTTGCTGCATGAATTATAAGTAATAGTAAATGAAAAACCGTATGCAAATATTTATAAATTGTAATCAAATTACTTTTGACGAAATTCACTACAATAAAAATGTAGGGCTTGGAGTTCAAACAAAATATTTCAGAAGAGGACAAGAAATTAGGCTACAAACAAGGCTATACAGTCGTGGCTAAATGATTCCGATCAAAGAGTGCACAAGGTTCTTCTGGTGGATCCGTCGAATAGGTAAATAAGCTAATTGATTTTTATTTCAAGTTGAATACTTTACCAATTACTCTATTTGATGTTAAGTTCCAACATAAAGTGAATATATTTGTTTTAAGTAAGGAAACAATGATTATATATTTATTTAAAACTTTAAAGTGATTATAATTATATGTATTAAATTGAATGATTAACATTTCTCAGTATTTGTCTTGTATTTATATGTATATATTGTCAATAAATGCACTAATTATTTATATTGGAATGCAATTTGTCGATCCTGAAACACCATCTAAGCATGACAGAGGCGTCGATTTGGATGTGCATTGTAGAACTCAAGGTATACATTTTCTATTTGAATTTTGATTATTAATTTATTAATACAAGTAAACATTTTAAATTGAATTTGGCATAGTCATAAAAATTTAATTATAATGTGTTGGGATTAATAAAATATTTTGTATTACAGTTCTAGAGAACGTAGAGGTTCCCGATGAGCATGTTGAGGTTCAAGCCGCTGATCAAGAAGATGTGGTTGCACAAGGTAAAGAGTGTCACGTTTAAGTTTTTTAAAGTACTGAAATGCTTGTATCAATTTTGATAATATGTTTTTAAATTAACCCCAATTATGACAATATGTTTTTAATTTAACCCTTTTATTAATTTGTTTTATTATGCCGAAGCCATTCCTTCTCTTAAAAACTTTTCACTTTAACATCAACGGTTTGAAATGTTAAATATGGTGGCAAGATGATTGGAAAAATTTGGACCTTTCATTTGCCTTTGATATAATACTGATTGTATTTATGTTTTCCCTTTTACATTTTTTGGTAGCTGACTATGCCTATTTTCTGGAGTGGTTGCATCATGTGGGCATGATTTCCGTGAGTTTGTGTGTTGATTTCCGTATTTCCTTGCATATGGAAGACTTTGGTTTGCTCCATTCAGCACCTCAAATCACCAACAAAAAAAATCATAAATATGATGTTCAGGTTAGTTCATTTTATCATATTTTCATTTCAGTTTTCAAAATGTTGCATTGCATATGACTTACTTAGTTTGGTCTGTACTCTTCCATACTTTGTCTTCCATCTTGGTAATTTGCATTTGTTTATTGTTCATTTTTGTTTCTACCCTTGTTGGTTTGTACTCTTCTACTTGTATTTCATAAAATTTAATACTTCGTATGAAGAGATAAATTTGCAGCAAAAGGTAGGGTTTTGAGTCAGTATTCAGTATTATATTGAGATACATTTGTAGAAAAAGATAGGGTTTTAAGTCAATATTCAGTATTGTATTTAGTTATAGGGTTTTGAGTTAGTATTCAGTTATTTTGTTATTGGTTGTTTTTTCAAATGCCAGGAATCATCTGGCTTACTGTAAATGGTGTGTGACATTGCAGGGTATCAGAGAGTAGGAACTACCACAGCCAGTTCTTGATTGTGAACGATCATTTATTCTTGGACAACTGGGCATTCTCTTTTTTTGTGGATGAATTTATGATTATTTAATAAGTTTGGCCAATGAGCTCTAGAATTGTCACAAAATGTTCATACAGGTAAATTACAAGAACTCCCTTTTACTCTGTTTGGATATTAATTTTCTTTAAATGGATTGCATTAGGTTTTTTGTGAATCTGCCTTTCTGTCAATGTGAATCCATCCACTTCTTTGACATGAAAATCATCTTCAGTTAGTTTTCTTCACAACAATTGTAATTTGCATGATTTTCATTTTATATTGTTAATCTTTTTTAGATTGCATGGGTAGGTTTTCACTTCAATTTTACTTTTCCTTACCAAATAAAGCACAATGTGAATGTTATGCTTTTATAGTTTAGTTTTCCATACTTTCAATGGTTGAATAACTGTCACTAAATAAAGACTTATGCTGAGTTTATTTGTCCATGCTCTTGGAGAGTTTATTTGTTAATCATTTGCCTATGTACATTATTTTTTTAAAATCTGCACTATAGGAGAGCGTTCTGCAATAAAAAAAGATAATAGTAGACATATTTTATATGTCTATGTTCTCACAATTAATTGAATTCAGGGCTGTTATTAATTTCAATCTACAAATAAAAAAAGCTTTTTAGTTCAAATAAAGCACAATATGCATGCTATGCTTTTACAGTTTCTTTGTCCATGATTTGGAGAGTTTATTTGTTAATCATTTGCCTATGTCTATGTTCTCAAGAGTAATTAAAATCAGATCTGTTATTTCAATCTACAAATAAATTTCATTGGTACTCTCCCTCTAATTTCAGATTTCAGTGCATGTTTTCTATGTCTATGTTCTCATGAGTAATTGAAATCAGGGCTATTATTTCAATCTACAAATAAATTTTTCAACCATTCTACTGGGTTCATGATTCCTTCTAATTCTCTAGTAATATCAAATACCATACCTGCCAAGGCCTCTGTACCATTCATATATTTCCAGGAATTATATTGAACATTTAAAAATACAGGCATTATATTGACCATTTTCATCTACAGACACATTTTCATCTGGTGAAGGCTCTTCCACTTTTGAGAAATATTGTAGTTAACGTTAAACTAGCCTAAAACTAAAATACTTCAATGATAATAGATAAAACTTACCATGTCACTGCTGTCCATAGAAGCAAGTGCTTTAAAAACTTTTATATTCTTGAGGTAATCGCCATTTAGAAAATCCTCCAACTACTAAACAAAGACTAAATAAAGACTTACGTTGAGTTTCTTTGTCCATGCTTTTGGAGAGTTTATTTTTTAATCATTTGCCTATTCTATACAATAGAAAGAAGGCAGAGGATCCAAAGGATGTTTCCAAGAACAATTATGGAAGAGTTGAGTTTTTATATAAAATGATTATTGAAAACTTGACCTAATTTAACTGGTCTTTACTTGCAGAAACTGGCAGGTGTGGCTCTATCGCTTCAAAAATTTCCACACATTTATTCTCAATATTAATAGACAAATGAGATACTGTGAAGGTTATGTGTAGTTAAACTATTCTCAAAACAAAGCGAATCTCATTATATATATTTTTTAATAATTTAGAATACCATCGCAACTACGATAGAAGCCAGAGAATGACTAACACCAAAGCTATACATGCGACATCCAAATGTCAAAAATTGCTGATAGCTAGATGTCGCATGTACAACATATCCATCTCACACCTGTCATAATTGTGACACTCATAAAGTGTAATGACAACAAGTTGACAATCCTAAATGGTGCACACTACGACAGTCAATACCTAAATGCGACATTCAGATTGTGACAGTCATAATGGGTAATGACAACATGCTAAATAGCGTATCCAGTGCATATTGCGACAGTCATTTCCATCACAATGACAAACATAAGATCCATTGGTGGTTTCAACACCAAAACTGCAACACTGGCCTATGTCACTTGCCCGATGGGGTAGTGTCAGAATTGTGACAAATAGCCATCGAAAAAAGGACTCAAATATACTAGTGATCAAAGTGCACTATTATCTTGGTTTGATGGCTCAACATGTAATGCCTCAGCTTCTGGGAAGTAAAGAGTACTTCTAGGCATGATTTTTCAATTGGCGAATAGTTGAGCTCATAGCCGACCAAGGTTCTATTGAGATAGTAGATGGCTCTTTGCTTACCTCTGTCATCATGTTGTGCTAAAAGTACTTCTAGTGCTGACTGAGTTGTTGAGATGTATAGAAGTAATTGTCTACCTTGAATGGGTGGCTCCAATATGTGAGACTTTAGTAGATAGTATTTGAATATCTAGAATGCTTTCTTGCATTGTTTTGTCCATATAAATGTTACATCCTTGTGTAGTAAATGCTAGAATGGATGGCACTTGTCTTCCAATTGAGCTATGAAGCACCTGATAGATTGGATCCTTCCCTTTAAACCCCTTAGTTTCCTTAGGCTAGTCAGTGGTTAGATGTCCAGTATTTCTTTGAATTTTTCTGGGTCTACCTCTATGCCTCGATGCGACACAATGAATCCCAATAGCTTCCCTTTCGTGACTCCAAATGCACACTTTTTTGAATTTAACCAGACCTTGTATTCTTGTATTCTGTCAAATATGGGTCCAAACACTTGTAGATGATCTATTTTGAGCATTGACTTGGCAATTATGTCGTCGACATAGTCCTCCATTTTTTGTGAATGAGATCATGGAATATTGTTAAAATAAATAACATAAATACAGAGAGAAACAGGAAATGTTTAATTCAAAGAGCAGGAGATAGGAGATTTACCATGAATTATCACAAAACAAGGAGCATTCAAAAAAGGAAAAACAACAAGGAGAAAAGATTTTGGAAGGGGGAAAAGCATGTAAAAACCCCCGTGAATAAGTATGAATGGGAAAATTGCCAAGAATGAGAGAGAGAGAGAGAGAGAGAGAGAGAGAGAGAGAGAGAGAGAGAGAGAGAGAGAG
>MU226618.1:1276832-1309676 GCA_018584345.1 Thuja plicata
AAAGGATACATAGGGAGCATTATAAGTATTTGGAATAGGATCTTGCGAAGAATTATAATAAGGTTCATCATGTTTATGAAATGTGGATTGCAAGACATGCCAAGCCTAATATGCATTAGTACAATCTAAAATAACATAATATAAATCAGGATGTAATGAAAATCCAATAAGACCAAATGATTCCTCATCTTTAAACTGTCAGGCATCCTGGTTAGCCTGAGGAGCGGTGGAAGACGGTTTCAAGTTTGGTGAAGTAATAGTATCCAACAAGTGTCGAGATTGAAGAAGGTCAGCCATGTGAGGCCTCCAGGCAGTATAATTGGAAATAGTGAGTTTAAAGGTCGCCATTAATGTTGTCATGTTAAAATTAACTGAAATAACGTTAAATACAAGTTGCAAGATATAATGAAGAGTCCAAAAAACTAAATTAACAAGATTAGTAAATATCAGTGTGCCAGAAATATTTAAATATACAAATAAATTTAAATTTTCGTTAAAGTGATGAAACAAATTTTAATGACAATTAAATAAGAAATTAACAATTGAATTAAGTTTACAAAGATAAACTTGAAATGGGTTTCAGTCGAAATTGAAGAATATTAAGTGAAAAAAAAGTATACTAGCTTAAACTTTTTGATAAAAAAATATAAATTAATTTTAACAATTAAACATAATTTGTTAAAAAAGACAACTTTGTTAATTTAAAAGATTAAACAAATATAATAACGTACAATGATAATGATATTAAAAAAATTTAAAAGGATGATCTTAGAAAAATGATAAATCTGCAACAAAGTAAAGAGCAATGATATGATAATTTAAAAAAAATTGTAAAGAATTTAATGATTAAACTGAAGGAATGAGCTGGAAGAAACCTGCAGAGAATAAAAAAATGGTTAGAAAGAAAGATGTTAATAAGAAAATGTAATAGAAATGAATGATGACAAAATGTACAGAATAAATAAAACTACGAGGACTGCCAGAGAACATAGATATAATGTAACCTGCAGTTATAATTTTAAAAAAATGTAATGATGGACTGCAAAGTAATTAAATACAGCAATGATAAAAAAGGAAATGAAAGACTGTGTAGAAGGCAAAGCTGCTAAACCGATGGGTAGAGAATGAAATCCTTGATAGTTCCAGAACCTGTGCTTGATAAACTTTGGGAGATTAATGTTAAAGCCACTGTTCTTCTTGTTCAGGAGGTAGTTAAGAAGCACACTGAAAGAAATAAGTCCTTGTGGTAGTTAAGAAGCATATAAAACTTGCGCTTCTTCCCAATCTCAACAAAATAGCTGCGCTTCTTTGTTTCAATCCAAATAAAAATTTATTTTCTTTTGTGGGTGTTTGATATTTTCTGTTCTTTTTTATTAAACTGAAAAAAGGATGATGGTGCGGTTTTGAGAAGGGTCATTCGTTTTGATAATAGCTGCCTCTTTAATGTCGTGGTCTATGTAATGGAGCATGACAGGAACAAGTCTTCAGAATTGAGAGAGGTAATTGCTGCGCAGAGAAAGGGAGAAGAGAGGAGAGAAGCTGGAAGGTTGAGGGGAGGAAAAGAGCAGGCTACGAAGAGAGCTGGTAAGGCTGCGCAGCAGCAAGGAAGGCTGCACAGGCTTAGAAGGAGGAGGGAGAGAGGACTGCTGCGTGAGCAGCAGTGAGAGGGAGAAATAAGGAGGCAGCAAGGGAGGGACAAGGCTGCGCAAGGGAGGGAGGCTGAGAAAGGATGGGGAGAGGGGAGGAAAGACAAAATCTACGCAAGGGCAGAGATAAGGCTGTGCTAGGTGAAAAGAAGTTGTGCTAGGTGTAAAGAAGCTACGCAAACAAAGGAAGTTTTACAGTTTTTAAAAAAATACAACAATAAATATGAAGTGCTAAAAGTTTAAAGGTTTAGAGAGCTGCACTAAGAGTGACTTGACTTGAGGAAGTAAAGGGTTCACAAAGGCAAAGATGACAGGTAGTTAAATGTTTTAAAAAACTAGAACAGAGAGCTGCGCTATGTATTGAATGAAATGTTGCACAAAGACATAAAATGTTAAATATCATGGAAGGTTGAGAGATAAAATAGATCAATAGAAGTATATAAAGATAGATTTGCAAAACAACACAGTTAGATTGAAGTGAAACACAGACAGATAAGCTCAAAACTTATTAAATTCAGATTACTATGAAATCTGCAACACTGATTTAATCGCTGGTGTATATTCCTGCAGAGGTAATAACAGAGATAATAACAAAGATAGTGCAAAACAAACTGCAAAAAAGTTAGATATGAGCAATATGAGAGGAATGAAACTGAAAAAGAAAAATGATTTCAAATCCTGCACAAAATGAGTCGGAACTATATCAATATTGTATGCAACAGACAAATCGGGTTTGGCGGTAAACTAGCCAAACCCAAAAAAAATTTTGATTTTTTTCTCAACACTCTCTCAAGAGTCTCCGATATTGGAGTGCTCCAAGATATGGTAGCTCCTTCACCTATAAACTCAATCGAAGATTAAACAACCTGCTCTGATACCATGTTAAAATAAATAACATAAATACAGAGAGAAATAGGAAATGTTTAATTCAAAGAGTGGGAGATAGGAGATTTACCATGAATTAGCACAAAACAAGGAGCATTCACCAAAGGAAAAACAACAAGGAGATAAGATTTTGGAAGGGGGAAAAGCATGAAAAAACCCCCGTGAATAAGTATGAATGGGAAAATTTCCAAGAATGTGTGTGTGTGTGTGTGTGAGAGAGAGAGAGAGAGAGAGAGCCAAGCTCATAAAAAATGAGTCACTTGAAGTGATGAAGTGCTACAACTAGTGCTTGAACCAAAGAAATGAGAAGAAAACATCTCTTAAGTAGAGATGGAAGAAGGAGTTGAAGTGTAACTGCCATGTGCATGTGAGCCACATTCATAATGTGTGTGCCACTTGTTTCTATTTCCTCTTAAGGAGGAATCTAGGAATAAAAGGAAATAACAAATAAATATTATGTCCTCACACATGGAAAAGAGGACAAGTGTTCATGTAGGGATTCTATAGGAATCTCCTACTTACATAATAAATAAACTAAGCTAAACTACCTTGGTTTATAATATATTTCACCAAGGAAGATTATACTTCTAACAAATATGGTTTTCATGTCCCTTTGATATGTTACTCCCGCATTTTTTAGACTGAATGACATGATGTTCCAACACTAAGTGCCCCATGCACATGTGAAAGTCATTTTTTGTTGGTCTTCTGGTGCAATCCTTATATGATTATATCTTGAAAATCCATCCATGAGTGATAGCATCTGATGTCGTGTTGTGAGATCTACTGTCATGTTGATGTTTGGTAAAGGAAAGTCGTCCTTGGGACAAGCTTTGTTTACATCTCTAAAGTCTGTGCAGATGCTGATTTGAACACTATGCTTGGTTACTGGTACCAGATTAGATATCCATTTTTCATATGGGATTGGTCATATAAATCCAACATCTAGGAGTTTCTTCATCTCTTCTTTGACTAGTAATGCAACATGTGGGTGCATCTTTCTTAGCTTTTGTTTGACCAGTTTGGAATTGGGTAACAATGGAAGATGATGTAACACAAGCTCTGGATCTAGGCCTAGCATGTCTGAGTAGGACCATGCAAATTTGATTTCCCTTTCCTTGAAGAAGCTGACGAATTTCTCTCGTTCCTCTGGAGTGAGTGATTTTTCCAAGTAGATATTCTTTGGATTCTTGTCATCACCCAAGTTAAATTCTTCTATTTCTTCCACTAGCAATGTCAAATTTTCCTCTGTCAAGGGGAGGAGATCCCGCTTTCCATCTTATAGCACCTCAGTGAGTTTCACTAGAAGATACGTCTTGTTTTGTCTTTTTGTCATTTTTTGTGTCAGTAAGTGCCTTGCGATTTTCACTTACTAACGATTCTTTTTTATTTTTACTTTTCTTTTCTAACTAGAAAGAGGTGCTTCCTGCCTGAAATATGTTGATATGTCCAAGTTAATAAAGAGACCAGCCATGTGATCCCCTAGTGGCATTCCTTCTCTGAGTCCCATGAAGTCTATGATAGCCTCATCATTTTCAAAGAGATCTATATCATGTTGTCCTTGTTGATCCCATTATATCATTTCTGGGTGTACTAGACATAGGTCCTTGATGTGGGATGACTCTGTTTGGTTGAATGGGACAACTGTGATGGTTTTGACAAATTGGGATTGTGATGTGGATGAACCACCTAGGGAATTGGTATCGATATGCTTATCGATGCATGGCTGGTCCTCTATGGTTAATTGGTTGAACATGTCCTCAAGGTGTAGAGTGTTGATTGACCGAGGGGAATAGTCTGTGATTGATGGTTCAGAGTTGTGTATGGATCTCCACTCGTACTCATGGGAGTCAAATTTTCTAGAATGCACATTGGATGCCTCACTTTCCTCATTACCGTAGATCGCTTGGCTGAGGGTTAATTGGGAGTAAGAGGTTCCCAGTTTGGATGGAAATAACTATTGTATTATATTGCTGATCAAAGAATGTTCCAGGTTTGGCCCCTAGTGTAACTCTGATACATGTTCTCAATTAATGAGTATGTCTCAGGTGGTAGGATTTTTTCTATTTTTCCCATAACCTAACCCTCTCTTGTTTCTCTAGGTTGGTGATAAAGACAATTCCATTAAACCTTGTTGTCCTACCCCTAGATCAGTCATAACATCATACCCAAACCTTTGCAGCACTGTATAGCCAGCCCCATTTTTTGACATGGGTATGGGTGCTTGAAGTGTGTCTTGTGGGTCTTGATACAAACATGTGTTAATATCTTGATCAAAAGGGTTTTCTTCTACAATATCTCCCCACTTGATAAAGGTGGTGGGTGGACACCTAAATAGAACAGGTTCTAGTGTTTCTGTTGTGGTCACTGGTTATGGCATGCCATATGACCTTGGGATCTGAGGCATGTTGGTGATAGTGAAACCTTCCTCATATCTGTATGCACCACATCCTTTGTTAGTTATTGATATTTTCCTTGCTCTTCTCATGACATCCTTGAGAATTGAATTCAAGGTGGAAGGGATACTTGCCTCTTGGTTTGATGAGACCTGGTTGTCAGTACTTTTGACAAAATTGTAGTATTGGAAGGGGTTTGGATCTCCTTCAATAATGATTTATACACCCGGTGTAGGAACTTGATGCACTAATGATATGTGGAGGGTACAACTTGCATCTCGTGGATCCATGGCCTTCCCAGTAACATGTTGTCCCCCAATTAAAGGTCTAGGATCTGGAAGGGAGTGTTCTTGACAAATGGGCCTATCCTGACTTGTAGTATGATAATAACTTTGGATGATCTCTCTTCTTCATCATAGGCCTTGATATGGATCCTCCTTGTGACATCAATATTGGATTCAGAGTAGCCTAAGTTCTTGATTACCTTTAGAGTACAAATGTTTAATACAACCCCACCATCAACGAGGAATCTTCGGATTGAATGTTTGTTAACCTGGATGAGCAAGTGCAAGGGGTCATTGTGTAGAGGCTTGTGCCAAAAGAGTACATATTTTGTGGGTATCATCTAAAAACGTGGTTTTTTCCCAGTTGGGTTCCCACAAGATAAATATGATGTTTACATTGTATGGTTGATTACTTGTGGATGTATGAATTGAAATTTTTACTTATGTCAGATGATATTAAATATTTTGGTGCATTGAGTTTAAAGAAGTTAAATTGTGAATTTGTGGATTAATGATTCACCCTTCCCCTCTTAGTAATTAGACCTGTATTAACACCTCGTTCTATCAACTATTTAAAATTAGGTGCAAGTTGAAGCTCAACATTATAGGCCATGTCTAGAATGAGATTATTGACAAACATGATGATAAGGTCCTATTCTCGGATGTCATAAGGTACCTAATTAGTAGTTCTTCTCCATATTTGTAAAAAGTTAGATAAAGAATCACCTTCCTTTTTCTTAGTATCACATAGATCTTTGATACTAACATTATGTTCAATGTTATGATGGAAGTTAGTTATGAATTTCTTAGCCAGTTCCCCCCAAGATTGGATAGCATGAGGTAAGTTTGAAAACCTTCCATTGTTGGTTCGATTAATCTCTAAGGAAAAAATACATAAGGTATGATTCATCTGTTGGATGATATCAGATTTGGGTACTATTTATGTTGTTGATATTCATGTTTTGTCACTGATGTCAACATATATTTCTGTGAAGAGAACAGACTGGTTATTTGACTGAAGAAGTGTACGGACACCATATAGATGATTTAGAATGATCAGAGACAATGACATGGAGATAGATGTGTGATGGCCTTATTCCTAAGGTCGCTTGACTTAAGGTTACATATTGGTGACGTTGTAGATGATTTAGTGAAGACTAGTTTCTATACTGTGACAGTAATGCTTGATAGAGTAGGTCTCTGTATTTCGTGTATATCTTACAGATGAAGATGTTTCAGTGTATGCGAGCTTATGGGATGACAGGGGACACATTAAGGAATTATTTTTTTTATCGATAGTTGTGAGAGTATTAGTGATGTCATTTGTAGCATGTATTCTAGAAAAGACCTATTTGGTAGCCGACTTCAGACATGTAGCGTGTATTATGAATTGTAAGCGTGGATTGTGGATCTTGGACTATAACTAATGTATTATAATTGATGTTTACTTGTTATAGGTACCGTTTGTATCTTAGAAAGGGGTTAAAAAATTATTTTTATATTTGGAAAGCCTAATTGGCTGACCTAATTAATTATTTGTGTATTCGGAAAGCTTAATTGGCCGACCTAATAAATTATTGTAATAGGGTATATATGAGAGATATTTTATTTTGGAAAGATGTGGTAGAGATTGAAAAGCCAGAGAAGTGTGAAATTTGTAAGGCTTTTTGGCTACTAGATGTAGAGAAGAGTTTGTGATATGAATACTTCATTGGAACTGACCAAGAAAAGATAGTTTCTATCAGATAGTTCATTGGATTGTATATTTTCTATATGCACTTGTTCGGATTGTAAATCCTTGAGGGTGGAATTAACATTCTTTGGGCAGTGTGCCTGGGTAGTGATCCCATTGTTACTCTTGACTACTGACATGTTATGCCCTTTAATTTGGACTGTGTACTGTAATGTTGTAATTAGCTCCTAATAGGGATAAATCTTTTAACAGGGATACTGTACTCTCAGTACATCATTTGTGGGTGCTAATTTCTACCAGGGTTTCCTTGACAAAAAGTATTGTTATTATGTTGGAATTTACTGTGTTATCATTTACATTGAAGTTTTGGTTTATAAAGTTTAAATTTTAATATTCTGTATCATAACTGATTCACCCCCCTCTCAGTTGTGCTTGTGGATTGTTATTCCTAACAATTGGTATCAGAGCTACTGGTCCTTAGAGAGAAATTTTAACTGCTTGAGGTGATCCTGAAGATGACTTACTATAGGAAGGATAGTCCTAAATTTGATCTTGAAAACTTTGACAATTGGAATAACAATATGGGAACACACTTGCTATGTTTGGTAATTGACTACTGGATGATCACGAAAAAGAAGGAAAAGATAGTGACTAAGGATGAATTGGAGAAGGCTACTGAAGATGATAAGAAGATATTTTCATCTAATATGGTCGCAAGGGAATCATTGATCAACGCACTTTCTGAAGGTGAATTCATAGAGGTAAAATACTTGGATTCTGCACATGAGATTTGGACAAGATTGGAAGCACTATTTATTGGAGATAAGTTTACTAAATAGGAAAATCTACAAAACTGGAAGACAAAGATGGAATCAATGAAGATGAGAGATGATGAGAACATTAGGGCATATGCACATAGAATTACTAAGGTGGTTACTGGCATCAGAAAACATGGATGTAATTATAGTGAGGAGAAGTGATTGCAAAGATACTCATATATTTGACACCTATATACAAAAATAAAGTACAAGCTATAGAGGAGATTATACTTTTGACACTAAAATTCACTAGAGAGATGTTGATTGGGAAAATTATTACTTTTGAGGCCACAGAACTAGGAGATACTTTACCTAAAGTAGATTCATCATTCAAGGTGACTGTCCATAGAAACAAAAAGACCTTATCTGGAATTGCGAACACTAGCAATGGTGACTTGAGAGAAGAGCTTGGAGACTATGTTGATGAATGGGAACAAATATAGGAGGAAGAGAGAAATATAGATGAAGTGGTAGTCCTGATCACTAGAAGAGAAAAGAGAGGTAAGGATAAATTTGAAGGCAAACTACCTTTGAAATGTTTTTCATGTAACAAGATTGGTCACTTTGCATCTCAATGTCCTAAAAGGGTTCCAAAACATAAACCTAATTTTTAAAAATCTAAGTATTCAAAAGACAAGGAATGTTATTACGCTAGTGAAGGAATATTTGATGATGATGATGGTGACTATGATGAAGTTGGATTTATTCTTATTAAGGATGATGAACCTCTACATGAAGAAAAATCCTTAGTATCCCGTGTTGAAAAGAAATTTGAATAGGTTATAGATAGTGGTTGTTCACATCATATGACTGTAGATAAAAATAAGTTTGTGAGTCTGAAAAGATATGATGGTGGTTTTGTTAGATTTGGTGACAATACTCCTAAGCTTATCATTGGAGTTTGATCTATTTCTCTGGATGGAAAGACTAATACTGACAATGTATTAGTTGTTGATGGACTTAAGCATAATTTGCTGAGTGTTGGGAAGTTAGTAGATAGAGGCTATCAATTAAAATTCATTGATGGGAAATGTTCAATCAGAGGCAAAATAGGAAATTTGATCACATCTAGTACTAAATCTAGAGGTAATGTATTTGAATTGAATACATCTAAAGCTTCTTGTTTTATTGTGAAGGTTGGTGATAGTTGGTTATGGCATAGAAGATTTTTTCATGTTAACTTTGATAACATTGTGAAGGCATGTATGCCTAATGATGTAAGAGATCTACCTAAGATTATGAATCCATGTAACACTATGTGTAGAGAGTGTGTTATGGGGAAGCAAACTAGAAGTAGTTTTAAAAGAAAATCTTATTCAGCAAAAGGGAAGTTGGATCTGGTGCATACAGATCTATGTGGTCCTACAAGAACAAGATCTTATTATGGTGAAAGGTTCTTAATACTTTTTATTGATGAATTATCTAGAATGATGTGGGTTACATATTTGAGTGAGAAATCTGAAGCATTTGAAAAATTGAAGTTATTCAAAGAAAAAGTTGAGAATGAATATGGTTTGAAGATAAAATGTTTGAGATCAGATAGAGGTGGTGAGTTTACATCAGATTTAGTTAATACCTACTATGAAGAGCATGGAATATACAGACAAACATCTGCACCTAGGACACCACAACATAATTGGATAGTAGAGCGAAGAAACAAAAAAATATTAGATGCTGCAAGAACTATGCTGCTGGAAGGAAATGTATCACATGTTCATTAGAGGGAAGTTGTTGGTACTGTTGTGTACACCTTGAATAGAATTTAGATCAGAGAAGGTACAAGTATGACTCCTTATGAATTATGGTTTGATCATACACCTACAGTAAAATATTTCAGAATATTTGGAAGTAAATGTTATATCAAAAGAAATGATGAGATAGGGAAGTTTGATGTTAGAAATGATAAAGGTATTTTTCTTGGTTATTATACTAAGAGAAAAAAATATAAATGTTTCAATCTGAGATTGAGAAACTTGATTGAAAGCACCAATTTGAGGATAGATGAAAAGTTTCAGATTCAGAAAAGAAAATATGACTGTAATCAGATTGCAGAGACAAAAGATGTCACTGCTGAACTTGAAGAACCTTTCATGGTTGATAATGAGATTGAAGATGAATTGATTGAGCTTAATCAGACTCCTAAGACTCCTAGGTATGTTAAGAAGAACCATCCTAAAGATCAGATTATTGGTGATGCAAGTAAATGTATGATGACTAGATCTAGAGTTAGTGATGAAATTTTTTTGATTTCTCAAGTTGAACTAAAAACTATTGATGAAGCATGTAGAGATGAATCTTGGACTAAAGCTATGGAAGAAGAAATTGAACAAATAAAGAAAAACAATACTTGGGAATTGGTTCCAAGGCCTAAGAACAAAAATGTGATAGGAACTAAATGGTTTTTCAAAAACAAGATGGATGAGGAAGGAACGGTGGTAATAAATAAGGCTAAACTAGTTTGTAAAGGCTACTCACAACAAGAAGGCATAGACTTTGAAGAAAAATTTGCTCTTGTTGCTAGGCTAGAAGATGTGAGATTATTTATTTCTTATGTTGCACATAAAGACTTTAAATTATATCAGATGGATGTGAAATCAGAATTCTTGAATGGAGATTTGGAAGAATAAATATACATAGAGAAACCTGATAGATTTCCTTTGACATAAGATGAAGACATGGTTTTTAAGTTGAAGAAAGCATTGTATGGACTTAAACAAACACTGAGAGCATGGTATGAAAGGCTAAAGAAGTACTTACCTCATCTTGGTTTCAGAAAAGGTAATGTAGACAATAATTTATATTTAAGAACTGATGAAGATGGAATCTTAATCATAAAAGTTTTTGTTGATGATATCATTTTTGGAGGCAATGATAAAATGAGTAGGAAGTTGTCTAAAGAAATGGAAAATGAATTTGAAATGTAAATGATTGGTGAAATGAAATTTTTTCTTGGTTTGCAAATTAATCAGAGTAAGAATGGTATTTTTATATCTCACACAAAGTATATTAAGGAAATGTTGAAAAACTTTGGAATGGAAGATTGTAAACCTATTGGGACACCCATGGTGACTGGATACAAGATGACTAGTAATGATGAGACTCAAAGTGTTTTTCAGACAAAGTACAAATCTATGATTGGTGGTCTACAATATCTAACTCACACTAGACCAAATATTTCCAATGCAATTGGAATTGTGGCAAGATATCAAGAAGATCCTAAAGAGAGACACCTTGCTATTGTGAAAAGAATTTTTAGATACTTGAAAGGAACAATAGAATATGGATTATGGTATGAAAAATTAGATGAATTTATTTTGCAGGGTTATACTAATGTTGATTGGGAAGGTAATATGGATGATAGAAAGAGTACAAGTGGTGGAGCATTTTTCCTTGGGAAAAGGCTAGTTTCTTGGTTAAGTAAGAAGTAGGACTATATTGCTTAGTCTACTGTTGAATCAGAGTATGTTGTTGCTATAATAAATTCTACACAAGTTGTTTGGATGAAACAAATGCTGAAGGTAATTGGAATAATTTTTGAAGAGCCAGTGGTCATCCATTGTGATAACATTAGCACAGTGAATATGTCAAAGAATCATGTAATGCATTCAAAGACCAAACATATTTCTATTAAGTATCATTTCTTGAGCGAGAAGGTAGCAGAGAAAGAGATTAGACTGGAATATATTAGCACAAGGGAACAGATAGAAAATATATTTATAAAGCCTTTGCCAAAATATGATTTTGATATCTCAGAAGCATGCTTAGGGTGAGAACCCCTCCCAATGCTAATTAATTGATGCATACATGCATCATTCTAGTTTCTTTTAAAGATATATCATTTTCTAGACTTGATGTATGGATCTACTCCTCAGGGCGAGTGATCGCAAGAACACTATAGAACACATTTGGGTGATTTTGCACCTGATTGTTAGACATGAAGATTTGAAAAATTTACAGTTTACAAAAGCTTACAGTTGAGTTATGACACCCTTTTCCATTGCTACCAAAGGGGGAAAGATTTTATGTGAAAATCCCTACTGTTTTGGGGAGATTTGTGTTGAGGATATTGAGAAGATTGTATTGAGAGAGAGTACTTTTTGGGTTGATAGATTTTCCCATATGTTTCCATCAATGCAAAAGGGGGAGATTCTTGGATGATATCAGATTTGGGTAATATTTATGATGTTGATATTCATGTTTTTTCACTGATGTCAACATATGTTTCTGTAAAGAGAAAAGAATGGTTATTTAACTGGAATAAGTATACAAACATTGTATAGATGATTTAGAATGATCGAAGACAGGGATATTGGGAAAAATCTATGATGACCTTATTCCTAAGGTCGCTTGACTTGAGGTTACATATTGGTAAGTTTACAGATGATTTAGTGAAGACTGGTTTCTAGACTATGATAGTAATGCTTGACAAAGTAGGTCTCTGTATTCTGGGTATATCTTACAGATGAAGATGTTTCAATGTATACAAGCTTATGGGATGAAAGAGGACACATTAAGGAATCTTTTTTGTTGATCGATATTTGTGAGAGTATTGGTGACATCGGTTGTGGCATGTATTCTGGAGGAGACCTATTTGGTGGTTGACTCCAGACATGTAGCATGTATTATGAATTGTAAGCATGGATTGCAGATCTTAGACTATAATTGATGTATTGTAATTGATGTTTACTTGCTATATGTACCATTTGTATCTTAGCAAGGGGTTAAACAATTATTTTTATATTGGGAAATCCTAATTGGCTGACCTAATTAATTATCTGTGTATTGGGAAAGCTTAATTGGCTGACCTAATGAATTATTGTAATAGGGTATATATGAGAGATATTTTCTTTTAAAAAGATATGGTAGAGATTGAAAAGGCAAAGAAGTGTGAAAGCTGTAAGGCTTGTTGGCTATTGGATGTAGAGTAGTGTTTGTGATAAGAATACTTCATTAGAACTGACCAAGAAAAGGCAGTTTCTATCAGACAGTTCACTGGATTGTATATTTTCTATATACACTTGTTCGGATTGTAAATTCTTGAGAGTGGAATTAACCTTCTTTGGGCAGTGAGCCCACTGTTACTCTTGACTCCTAACATGGTATGTTGTTTAATAGGGACTATGTACTGTAATGTTTTAATAAGCTCCTAACAGGGCTAAAAATTTTAACAGGGATACTATACTCTTAGTACATCATTTATGGGTGCTAATTCCCACTGATGTTTTACCTTTAATAGGGTTTCCTTGACAGCAAGTATTATGTTATTGTGTTGGCATTTACTATGTTATCATTTGCATTGAATTTTTGGTTTATAAATTTTAAATTTTAATATTTTGCATCACAACTGATTCACCCACCCCCCGTCTCAATTGTGCTTGTGAAATTTTATTCCTAACATCATCATGATAGACCTCTATGCCACTAGAAAAAAATCTCTAATGTGCTCTCCAAGGCCTATCTTACCTCTATACTTAACAAAATTTTGTACCACAAAGTGTGTGGGAAAAGGAGGCATGAGTATCAAGTGATCGAAGGGGTAAGGGTGTAGGTCCCCTGTGGTGTAGGACTTCATCTGTCCCTAGTTTTGAAGACCATGTAACTAACTTTGCATGACTTTCATCTGTTGAATCAACATGTCAGTTTGGTTTTGAGGAAATTTTCCAAAGTTAGGTTGTTGTCTAGCAGTTGGTAGATGAGTTTGTATGGAATTTTGAAAATACTTTGTCAGTATGTAAGAACTAACAAGATTTTAAATCTAACTGATTGAAGGTAAATTTTGTTGGAAACAAGAATTATTATGTTTAGGGGTGGTTTTTGTTGCAATTGTTGATGGAACACATATATAACCTTGGGATGGGGTTGAATGAACATAGGACTACTAGAGAATGATCCTAGTTGTCTTTGTTGTGATACAGACCTAAATCCACTAGGAAAATATTGTGGCATTTGAGTGTTGTAAATTGGGTTTTTATAGTTTTGGGGTGTCGATAATATGAAAGGGGTACTTGAAGTAATAGCAGTTGAAAACATCAAAGGTTCTATTTTTGGTTAACTAGCCATAGTGGATGAACTGATTTGGGAGTTAGTTGTGTTCTTTATAGTTGGGATTCCTTGAGATGTCATTTGATTTTGATTTAGTCCCCATGTAGAAGAGGAACCAACTTGTATTGACATCTGAGATGGCATAGCTTGAGAGGATTCTGGCACAGAATGCCTTTGAGACATTGTAGCATGCACTTGAGGTTGTTGAGCTATGTTATGCATTGCTAAAGGATTTTCTGGCTAGATTGTAGAAATACCAAACCCAAGAGGAAACTTAACTCCTTTTTTCAAGAGCGTCACTAAAAATGTTTGTGGGTTTTGTTCAACAACATTTTCTACAACTAGAGAGGCATATGTGTCTTCTTCAATGTCCTCCAATTCTTCCTTTGTTACATCTTGAAATAGTTTTGACCTATGAGGTTATTCATAGTTCTTGTGAAATATGAATGGATCAGGGTGTTGAAAGGGGTTTATTTCTAGTTCTTCCTCCCAAGGAGGGAATTGGTTGACAAAATTATCATCTAGCTGATTTCTCATTTCAGATCTTGTTACTAGTCTAAGACCTAGAGTATAAAGAGGTAGCTCTGATATCTTACTACTATTTTGAAATGCTTGGAGTGTGATTCAAATTTTTAATGGAGTGGTTTCAAAAATTAAAGTGTGTCTTTGAAATGAAGTCTGATAGAGAAATATTTATCTCTATGGTTGAGACTTGTTGATTTTGATTATGGATTGCTTGGTTCTAAGGACCTAGTGTCCTTGATGATGAACTTTCAAAATCTGAGATTAAAGATTGTTTGATGACACTTATAACATAGAATTCAGATTTAATAAACAAAAAGAAGAAGCACAACACTCACTTAAATCAATAGTATTAAGAGATGAACACTAAGTGTATGTTCCACATCAATTTTTACATGTCTTGCACAAAAAAATATTCTTGACAATCTACCTATGGTCACTTTGGTTTAACATGGCTAACAAGGTGGCTTATTACTTAGCCGAGTTCTAGTAAGGATTCTATTCAGAAAGACTTGAGTTTATTCTCCATTACAGAGGCCTCCCACATGCATAAAAAAATGTATTTGTGCAATCTAGAAGAACTACTAGAGTATGTATCATTCTCAGGCTCTTTCTTCCATTCACCTCATTAAGGATGAATGCATTTCATTTTAGAGTGGGTCGGATTACCACAGCTAAAGTAGTTATATCCCACTTTTGAATTTCCCTCTCACTGACCTTGCTAAGGAACAATTTAGGAGGTATGCTCCTAAGGATGAAAATAAACTACCTACTGAAAGAAAAGAAAAGAAATTAAGTGTAGGTCCAAGAATCTAATCACCCTAAGAAGGATGAGATCATATCCCTACTACTTTTAATTTCCAAGCACAATATACATGGTGTTAATTATCCATACCTTTAATCTAATGGAAATCCACCAGGTTTGTCATTCTAATCACCTAGAAGGTGAGAGCATAGGCCTACTGGTTTTGTTCACAAGCATGTGAGGTCTTTCCTAATTAAAATAAGTGATTAAAACTTAAAATTCCACAATGAATGAAAAAATATTGAAATAAGAGGGCTCTCAGTGTGCACCTTATTCAATGTTTATGCACATTTTTATTATACTTTTACTTGGGAAAATGCTCTAAATCCTAAGCGTCCACAACAACTTCCATACACATTAGTACACCACAAGACAAACAAAGTGAAGGAAATCCAACAGTACATGCAAATCAACTTAATGGTGGAAATTCAATTATGGAAATTTAGCTTTGCATGCATTAACAACTTGCACGAAATGTTCATAGGATATAATTTCCTCATTCAAATTTTATATGATATTTGCATACTTATCTTTTCTTCTAGCTTCCTCCTCCTTGTAATGATTCAAAATTCTTAATGTGGCCTTCCTTATTTTTCTTGAACTTTTTACGTGTTTTCCCGCTATTCCTTCATTAAACCTATTTTTGAAGAGTCACATGCTGGAACAACAAGGTTAGTAACACATGTTGAATCCATACATTTGGTTGTCTGATATTTATTTTAAAATCCCCCAAAATCTAGAATTTTCATTATACCTCCTAGAGATCTGAAATCACTCTCAAACATCTAATTGCAAAAACCAAAATTTCAATTGCGGCAATAAAACATGAAATTACATGAAAAATTCCATCAATTGCGATAGAATACCTTGTCAAATTTGGCAAAGTACCTACAAATAGGGCAATAAACCAGTCATATGTGGTAACAAACTTGACAATTGCAACAATCTATAATCATTTGTGGTAAATTTAGAACAAAATGCTACAATAAATAGAATAGTTGCGAAAAATGTTTATCAATTGTAAAATACTTAAAGAGACACGAAAAAAGAAAATCTCGGCCATATGACCGAGACAAAAAAACAATTGTTAGTTCATTTTTAAGAACTTCGTGGGCTACTTGTTTATGTCAGGTTCACCAAATATATGCAGGGGAAATCTGCACAACTCAAACAAGAGAGGTTAGTGGCACCGGATTATAAAAATACTAAACTACTAAACATAAAGCCCTATGAACAACATAAAGGAAAGCATCATATCAGAAACTAAACAAATAGAAACCAATAATATTTTGAACTTTCGTTGCTTCTCTTCGCTATGTGGCCTCGACAATGATCCGACAACATCCAAACTCAACAAGTCTGAGAAATGATAAATGCTAAACAAACTGACATAAGTTTGATGCTAAAAGAATTGATCCAAATGTGAGAAATGATGGGGGATTAAATATGATTTCTAGATTGAACGAGCAATCAGGATTAATCTGGGAAAATCAAGATCGACATATGAGAAAATTAGAAACTGGAGAGGATTTCAGTAACTTTCCAGGACTGAAGAATTGTTTCCATTTCAAACTCAAAATAGTGAAGAGTGTTTTTGGAAACAAGAAAGATGAAGATATCTCTCATTTTCAAAAAGATGAAATTTCCAAAAATGAAAAATAAAAGAAAATGAAAGATTTGATTTCTTAGATTTTGAAGGGATAATGATTTTTAGAAAATTGATTTTTCAATTTATGAGGATCTTTTTAATTTTCATAATTTATAATTCTCATAAATTTGATTTTTTAGATTTTGGAAGATTTAATTCAATTAAAAATTCAATTAAATTAGAAATTGGAGTTAATATGAAATTAAATGAAATTAGCTCAAAATTTTAGAAATAAAATTAATTAGAAATTGATGTGAAATTAAATTAATTTGGGAAATTAATTTAATTTGGAGGAATAATTAGCTAACTTGAATAATTAAATTTAAACTATAGGAAATTGGAAATTGAATTTAATTAGCTAATAAAGATCAATTAATTAAAGTTGATTAATTAAATAAAATTAATTATTTAATTAATTTAGGGAAATGATTAAGTGATCAAAAAATTGAATTTTAGAGTAAATAAAGATGATTAATTAATGATTAAAGAACCATTAACTAATAGAAGAATAATAAAGACATTAATGTTAGTTCGCAAGTTTGTCCATTTTTGGGTGTCTACAAGCACATCGTCATTTTCCTTCTCTTCTGATATCTCAGTGATAACATCTTTTCCTTTAAGCTAGTTTTCCTTCTTTTAGGTTCTTTAGGGGAACCACCAATGATAACCTTAAATTTCTTCTGACCAAAGGAGGTGTAGATGTCTAAAAATATCCTTAACACTCTATATTGATTAAATTAAAATTAACTAATGTTCCCCTTCACACTATAGTTAATTTTAAGTAATTAATTAATTGTCATATTCATCTTCCTATTTAATTACATTTATTTAATGAAATTAGGTTCACTACCTAAGGTATTTAAATTTAATTTAAATACATCCCCCTCTAAAGTATTAAATTTGATTTAATATATGTCCCCCCAAAAATCCCATTTTAAAAAAAATCTCTATTTATTTAAAATCCTCCATTTATTCTCTCTTCTTTTAAACCTTGATATTATTAAATCTAATTTAATTAAATCCTAAACCCAACCTTAAACCTAGCCTAAACCCATCACCTCACCGACTAAAACCTATCTTTTTTGGCTAATCCTTGATTAATCTACTAATCCATGTGATTCATAACCTCATTAAACCTAATGAGTTTCTCACACATGTGTGAGAAACTCTTTCCAAGGTGGCCCACCACCTTCCATAAATGGCCACCTGCACTCTTACATGGTTTTCCCCTCTTTCCTCTTTGTGATTTTCTCACACATGTGTGAGAAAATTTGAGCCTCTCCCAGTCTTCTCTTTTGTCTCCTATCTTAAATGAACCATCACTTTCCAAGTTGCTCACACATGTGTGAGAACTCATTTTTTTTGCGTGACCTTTCCTTTATCCCATGTGTATCCCATGTGGCTCCTATATGGATGCCACATATTTTCCACCTTATCCAAGCCCCTCAATTCCTTCAAAAAATCTATAAATAGGAGCCTTACTTCAAGCATTTGATCCATCCTTTGCATGTTGGAGTTATCATGTTAGTTTCATTCTAGATTTCTAAGAGCATAGAATTTACATGCTAGTTTTTTTTTTGAATCTTGAATATCATAGCATTTTAGTACACTTTTGAACCCATATTTAGCATAGTTTGAATATCATCCTAATATCATTGTTATCATAGTTTATTAGCTCCATTTTCATTTGATCATTGATTGTTGCTAGTTCTTCTTACTACTTTGTAATCCATTTGATCTCCATTAGTACATTGTAGTTCATTATCCATCATTTGAGCTTGCATTTGAGTTCATTATTGGGATCTCACTTTCACACATCTTGGGTGTAAGAGAAAGCCACTTTTATCTTTTCCTCTAGAGAGGCCTTCTTGGAGCTTCCATTAGTCCAAGGGATGATCTCAAATTTGTAAATACCCCAGCTGATATATAAACAATATGTTGAGAAAAATATCATCTTACCCCACCAAGCTCAAGCGAGGCATGTTGATGGTAGTATAAATCAGACAAATAGTTCCTAAGTAGCCAACATGGTCAACTAGAGACTTAAGTCTTTCACACATGTACATACTAATTAATCCAAACCATAAGTTAGTAGCCATCCTTTTAATCCTTGGTTTAACACTTGTAATGTAAGAGTATTTTGTCATTCTCTGAAGTTACTCACCATACGTATACCCCTAGTTGTGAGGTGTGAAGGATTATGGATTTCATCATTGGAATTCGGGCAAGACCCCACAAGGAAATCCCCTATTCACCCACTCCTTGAAGGCCTTATAAAGTGCATATATTTTCATTCATCTCCACATCGTCTTACCTCTCAGATTGAGAGGGACACAACACATGAGGGTCCATTATATCAAGATTAGAGCTTTCTCTTGTCGGCTTACAAGTGTTAAATTGCAGCTAATCTCCTTAAGGTAGAAAGTGCTTTTACGAATTTCAAGCCCATGAAAATGATTTTTGAAACTCTTTTGAATCCTAAACATTTCACAATTTTTCAAGTTTCTTCCTGTTGTGATTTTTCTTGCCATTAAACAGACCCAACAAACAAGTCAAAAAATATAGTCAAACTTGGTCAAAACCCTAAATAAATTAAATTTTATCTTTTCTCTAGATTGACGTCTACGCAGATTAGTGTTTATGTTGAGTAGAACCATGTCTCTACTTCTCTAGAATTCAGACATAATACTTTGTTGACAAATTAATTTCCATACAATAGTATCTCCACCTGCAATTCATCATCTCTGCATATTGGTGTCTCTGTCTGAAAACAATGAGCTTATAGACCTTTCAAACATTTGTCATTTTGACCCTCCTAAATATTTATCAACTCACTTTATCATAAATGGTCCCCTATAGTCTAGAATTCCAATTGTCCATGATCCATGTTAGAGTTAGGAAAACATAAGAAGGTCAATGTTCAATAACCACTTTCTTACAAAGAGAAAAAAATGGATAGAACCATTAGGCAAAAGAAAAGTGTTATGAAAGAAACCCAATATTGTGTCAAAGAGCTTGAAAGATACGACATAATTCTATTCAATAACAAAGTTGTCAATGATGTAGAGCATCTCAAGAAGACAAAGAGGTCACACCAAATTGCTCCATGAAGACCCTAATTTGTTGTAATTTAGGCCATTAGTGCCTTTAAGATATTAAGCTATGTTTTTTTGTTCATGTTGCCATGAGAAGGAAAAAGAAACCTACAAGGGTCACTATGTAATAGCCTTAGGATCTTAGGTTTGTACGAGGTGGATTTAGAGTTGTGAAAAGTTATTAAAGGCCATGAAAAGGTCATGCAATGTAGAAAAAAAACCTCAATAGGTCTAGTTGTTGAATTGACAACTTAGGTGTCATTTTGACAACATTTGGTTTGGCATGCTTTTGTAACTTCCAAGATTAGGAAGATAGTTAGGTTTTGGAGTAGTATGAAAGGAGAGAGTTGGTTATGGAAAAGGGGGATGATGGCTCTTGAAGAGGAGAGGAGAGAAAGAGTCATGAACAATTTTTTGGTGTTTTATTTTAGTTTTTGATCTTTGCTCAGCTGTAGCAAAGACTATGTAAACACCAAACATCTTTAATCCAAGATTTTGTTTGATTTGTGTTTCTGCATTGCAACTCCAGTTGGAGAGTGATCCTCTTTTTATGTTCTTTTTTTTTTGTATGAACAAGATTAGATTTAAATTTATCAAGAACCTTTTCATGGCTTTATTGGCTAACTGTGCTGTGACAAATAATGAACAGTCACAAATTTCTTTCCTCTGATGAATTTATTCAAGGTTGCAATACCTTTCTTGACAACTCATCCTTGTAGTATGGATATATCATGTGTGCTAGATGTGTATTAGCATTGTGGTATGCATATAAAGAGGCAGAGAAAAGACTCACATCCTCAGACGATGAGGCTGGTGATTTGACAAATAAATAGTCTCAGTGCAGGGGTCATATCTCCCAAACACACCATTGGATTTCTCTCAGCTTTTGATATGTTGGAGGAAACCTAATTATGCCCATCCTCACTAGAGTGATCAACGATTTTTTATCACGGTAAAAATATATATACATTTGTATATAGGTATATAAAAAGGGATAGCAAGAAGGTAAATGTGTTATTGCTTGATGGGACAAAGTTGTTAATGATAGGGTGCTAAGAGGTGAAGTGTGGGCATAGTCCAACATGTTGCAAGGGTAAAAGTACCAATGGATCAAGGGTTCTTATTTGAAGGGAGAAAGATCTATTTTGTGAAGGTTGTTGGGATAGGATAGTCACAGACCTATGTTGACAAAGTAGGTGGTCATTGTTGAATGCTTAGTAGTGAGTGGTGAGTGTATAAAGGGTTCAGTGGGTGAGAGGAGATCCATGGTTGAAGTCTATGGATGATGGTAAGTGCATGTTTATTATAGAGTACCCTTGGGAGTTGTGTATGCATCCAAGAGTCAAGAGGACAGTATATGGTGATAGTGAATCATTGAGTGCAATCAAAGATTAAATGTGATCAGTATTTGATATTTGATCAGGATTGAATAGAAGATAGTTTGTAGAGGGATGGTGGAGCACTTAATTGGTGTGGAGTCTAGTGGAGGTGAGAACTAGTGTTGTAACCATTAGAATGGTTTGAAAATAAGGATTGTAGCATGGAACCAAGCTGAGTTTTGAATGGTGTGGAGCTTAGGGGATTTTCCTAGTCAAGGAGACTAGTTTATGACCTTTCATTGGTCTTAGAGTTTAGATGGCTCTTAGAATTGACCCCTGAAGTAGAAGTATTTAAGGGACCTTGAGTAAAAACTTTGGCGTTTGGAATCCATTTGAAGAAATTTGGATTGTTAACCCTTTTCTCTGCATCAAGTGGTATTAGAGCAAAGGATTATATCCTTGCTGAGGAAATATAGTCAAGATGTATTTGACAATAGAAAAGAGAATCATATATGAGGCATACAAAGTCTTTAAAGATTCAAAAAGAAAGCAAAGAGAAGAAGTAGAGAAAAAGAAGAAAGAAGAAGCAAAAAATAAAGAGGAAGAAATAAACCAAATACTAGAAGAGATGAGAAACCTAAGTAAAATAATAGAAAAAAATGAAGCCCAGATACAAGAAACCAAGAAGATGATGGAAGAACTCCTAGAACAAGAAAAGAGAGATGAGTTCTTGAAAAAAAAAAAAAAGATGACAAAGCACCTATGAAGGATAGGATTCAAGATGAAGCTAAGGATCAGATGAAGGCCCTATTTGAAGACAATGTGGAGATTTGTCCATTGAAAGGAAAAGAGGAGTAATCAGATTTGACAACAAAGAATGAGCAATAGATGGTAGTGTGTGAATCTCATGGTCTGAGGATTTGAGTCTTTTCTCTACCTCTTTATCTACATACCAAAACGCTAATACACATCCAACACACATGATATACCCATACTATGAGGATCAATTGTCAAGCAAGGTTTTGCAACCTTGAATAAATTCACCAGAGGCAAGAAATTTGTAACTGTTCATTATTTGTCACAGCACAGTCAGCCAATAAAGCCATGCAAAGGTACTTGATAAATTTAAATCTAATATTTTTCATACAAAAAAACAAGAACATAAAAAGAGGATCACTCTCCAACTTGAGTTGCAATGCAGAAACACAAATCAAACAAAATCTTGGATTAAAGATGTTTGGTGTTTACACAGTCTCTGCTGCAGCTGAGCAGAGATCAAAAACTAAAATAAAACACCAAAAAATTGTTCATGAATCTTTCTCTCCTCTCCTCTTCGAGAGCCATCATCCCCCTTTTCCATAACCAACTCTCTCCTTTCATACTACTCCAAAAGCTAACTATCTTCCTAATCTTGGAAGATACAAAAACATGCCAAACCAAATGCTATCAAAATGACACCTAAGTTGTCAATTTGACAACTAGACCTATTGAGGTTTTTTTTCTACATTGGATGACCTTGTCATGGCCTTTAATAACTTTTCACGACTCTAAATCCACCTTGTACAAACCTAAGATCCTAAGGCTATTACATAGTGACCCTTGTAGGTTTGTTTTTCCATCTCATGGCAACATGAACAAAAAAACATAGCTTAATATCTTAAAGGCACTAATGGCCCAAATTACAACAAATTAGGGTCTTCATGGAGCAATTTTGTGTGACCTCTTTGTCTTCTTGAGATGCTCTGCATCATACTCCCAGGGTGGGAAAGAATCCAAGTCCCATGGATTTGGTGACCTATTTCTTGTCTTCCAATTCATGAGAACTATGTGTTTATGACCTACAGAGAAAACATATTGGCTTTCTTGGATCTCTGTGTACCTACTATAACCACCTAAATTTGGTTTGTTCTAACTATAGACCCTATTTTCCCTAAGTGTGATCATACCCTCGATTATGTCCAAATGACCCTGTTACTGCTTGGCATAATTCTTCATTTCAATTTAATGTCCTAGGTGATTTTTATCACTGAATTATATTAACTATTATAGCCATACAATTTAAATCAATTCAAACCAATTAAATCGAACCAAAATCAAATATGGCTATAGTATTTAATTATAAAGGAATTAAATAAATCCCTAAAATCAAATACCCACTTGTAATTAACCCATTCCCCTAGCCTATTTAATTTAATTAAAATGGTTGTAGTCCCCTAGTTATTAAAAAAACAATTAAATTGTTTAAATAATTAAATTCCTATTTTTGAATGAATTAAATAAGTTTAATTCATTTAATTAATACTCTCCTTTGCTTCTTAAAGGCCTTCATTAATGTCTTATTAATGAAAGATACCTTAAGCCTATGTCTCTCCCATGCCTTATTAATGCCTTGGGCATTAATGGTTCTTACACCTCCATTTATGAGTCTCCTAACTCATAAATTCACCTTGTCCCCCCTCTCTCTCTCCCATTCTTCTATAAATAGAAGCCATTTTTTAGAGTAAATAAGCCTTCACCTTAGATCAAAAATACATTGTTATGCTGTTGGATTAATATTAGAATCATATTTCACTTATTATTCCATGCTTTTTCATTGTTAATATTCACATGCTTAGAGCTAGAATGCGTGTTTTTCATCTTTTTAGCTTGTTTTAATCTAAAAATCCTTCATGCTAGGTTGTATTCATCACTGATTGTAGCATATTCCGAGGGCTTATATGTTACTAATCATACTCTTCCTAGTTAGTAGGCAATAGGTCGATATTAGGTGGTTTTACATGCTTGTCTAACCGTTTTGAACTAATTCAATGACTTATTGAGTGTTTTTGTCTTTCTTAACAAGTTCCCAAATACACACACACATTTTTGGTGCCCACCGTGGGGCCCGATTTTCAACTTCACCTCATTTTCTAACACTTTTTTGCAAATTTGCATGCTCAGGATTCGGACACATGATCACTTTTAACCATTCAGGATCGCATCCCGGATACGCCATCGCACCTTAGAAAAGTCAGATCACATCTGGGATTTCTCGGATCATTTTTGGTTTTGGCTCGCATCTGGTGAGCATTGGATTTTATTTGGTAAGGAAGCTCATATACAGGATACTACATCACATTTAGTGAAATTTTAAGATCGTATCTAGTTAAAAAGCTTGTGCATTCGGTTTACCTAATCCTAACATTTTGACAAAGTGGTGTTTGTGGTATATTGCAGCTTGATAAGTGTTTGCAGGGTATATTTGGAGGTTTTCATGGAGTTAAACTAGATAAATACTAATGTGGTTTTATAGATTGCCAACCCCCATCTTGACTTCTATTTATTTTCTTTCCAAACTTAAGACCATTTCTCCACTTGATAAAACAATCAGATATTATGCTCTTTTCCTCTTGAGGAGAATCAGAAAATCGGACGTTGTCTTATCATTTGTGACGAAATTGGGGGTAAATGAACAAGCAAACAAAAATCACTTAATTCTTTTTTGAGAGAGTAAATGAACAAAACAAAGCACTAAATCGTGTGGGTTAATTGAACAAGTTCAATCGTATAATTGCTTTTGGAAATCAGAAATTGAACAACACAAATCATTAAATCATTATGGTAATTGAACAAGGAAAATTTCCCTTTCAAGCATCCTATTTTCTTTAAAATAGGAACAATTAAATCGAGCTCAACATAGCTTGAGGGAAAGAATTTTGTTTTAAGTATTTGGGGAGAAAATGACTTAGATTAGGAGAGTATGCTCTTCTTCTTTGGAAGAATCAGAAATCTAGACATCCAAAGCTCACCAATCCTGGTTACCAATCTTTAAACAGTAGAGGGCCTGTTGGTTGAGGAAAAAATCTCATGCGAACGACCCAAGTGAGGACAGGTCTTACGCTGACCCTTCCAACTCACTATAAATAGTTTCTTCCTTGTAGGCCAAAGCCTCAGAAGACAGAACTAGTTTTGTTCTTGAAATTACAACATCGTTCCTTGAACATATCGGGGTATATATAGAGTGGAGCCGCTTGAATATTGCTTGCGAGACTATATATATTCAGGTACTCATAGGGCTATATGCCTCAATTTTGCCTTGTGCAATTCTATAGGGGATAGTTTTGAATGGATTGCCCAATAATCTACAACAACTTCAACTAAAAGAATACCTGATTCATCCCCGAAAGGGTGATAATCTTTGTGCAAGGCAAAAATTAATTGCCCCAAGAAATTTGTCATATTGTGCCCTCACTTGCATTTGGAGTTGGCTAATATATCATGACTGGAGCAATTGCGTGCTTGGTGATGGCTATATTCTGATTAGCATTTGAGTGTGTACCTAAGTCAATGAGCAAAGATTTTCATCCTCCATCTAGAAAATAGGACAAAAAGAGTGTTTGTTTCACCCTCTTAACAATACAAAACTATTTGATGTATTCTAAAGATCACTAAAAAGATAAGCTCCTCAAAACAATCAACATATTTCAAACCCTGGAGTACATGTGTTTTGCATGCTTTACAACACCTCTTGATGCAATCTGGAAACAAGCAAACTTCACGCACTTCAAAAATAAATTTTTCAAAACTGACCCAAATTGACAAGACATCATAAAATTGTATCCTATTTTTCCTGAGTCACATCTGGTATTTAGGATCACATCTAGTATATAGGATCGTATTTGGTCAGAAAGAAGTCGTATCTAGATTCTAGGATCATATCTAGTAGCATCAGAGGCTCATATCTGGGAGCTCATATTCAGGGTAGTGGGCATTTATGCTAGTTTTTTAGGAAGTCTCAGTGGATTAGGATACCCTTTTTTCTCTTTAGCTGGTTCCTATTGTCTCTTCTAGTCTCCCTATTGTTATTTCAAAACACTTTTGAAACATCTACCTTGCATGCTTAGGCAGTCTTTCACGATCAGTTCAATATGTGTGGTCTACCCATTTTTCTATCAACAACTTGGTTCCTAGCTCACTATCAGGGCATTCTAACCCTCTGACACTGGAATCATTTACATCCACCAACAACAAATAGTTACTTCTACCTAGACACACCCACTTAAATGATCTGAAAACCATACTTGCACTATTGGGAAACATTAACGAAGTTGAGAAACAAACTTCATGGTTAACACAAGATGCAACCAGTACACGACTAAAGGATCAAAAGTGCCTCCTAAAACACCACACTTTCAAGGAGAAACTTCTCGTAGTTCCCTTTTTGATCTAGATTTACCACCAATGGATAGCAACACTAAAAAATAGAGTAAGGCCTTTGAGGGTTACAATGATGGCAAACAAGCACAATTTGAAGGCACAGAAGAGGAAGAAAGACCCAAGTTTGAACATAATCTATTTGGGTCAGATAGTGAAGAAGAGATCCCGGAAGATGAGTATGAAAAACTCAAACAAAGAAAACGGATCCACAAGCTATTGGAATGGATCATTGGTGATGATAAAGAAAAATTCTTCCTCCATTTGGCATCCTTAGGTGTCAAGCTACCCAAGGATTATAATGTGGACGACCTCAAAGAAAAGGAGGTACCAAACCCGATATCTATTCTCATCAAACAGCTCAATCTAATGCAAATAGAGCTCACCAACCTCAAATAAGAGAAGGAAAAACCCAAAACAAAATACTCTTTGAATGCCATTTGTCCATTTCCCTTTGATAAGAGTATCAATATGGTCCTGTTTCCTCCTAATGTGGAAAGGCCAAAGTATGATAAATACATGAGAGAAACTGATCCACACGACCATGTAAGAGAATTATGTGCTCTAAGCATTGAGTACATGCATGAACCCACTTACCTCATGCAACTATTTCTAGGAAGTCTAGGAGGTAATGCCATGGAGTGGTTTTCAAAATTGAACCCTAAGGTCAAAATAGTCAAGGAGTTTATGCAACGGTTCATTCAACATTACTCCTACAACATCCAACATGATGTCACTATGATGGATCTATGTAACACCAAACAGAAAATGGGAGAATCTTTCACACACTTCCTACAAAGTTGGAGGAAGATTTTTGCACGATATTCAAGGGTCATTCCCAAAATGGAGAAGATGGAAATCTTTGTTAATAATCTAGTGCCTGAATTGAGCTATGCTCTACAAATGCAAGACTCTCCTAGCTTTGATAGGATGTTTAAAAATGCCCTCCGTATTGAGGAAGTCATGGTCAAAAAGGGAGAGATCACCCTTCAAAATGAAAACAAAGGTAGTAGCTCCAAATCCAAGCCTAAATGGTGGAAGCAAAACAAAAATGTTGTTAATGATGGAGTAGTTGATGCCTCTCACATTAATTCTAAACCCAAAGCATTCAATCTGACCAATGCCATGCAAGCAAGCAAAGAGGCTAAAATAACACCTCCCATTCCCAAAACAAACAATGATAACAACAAGGGACAAACATGGACTTCAAAACCTCATAGAAAATTCACTCCTTTAGGGGAACCTCTTGAGACTATTTTGAAAACCCTGGTGGATAACAAAGTTCTTATGATTCCCGAATCAAAACTGTGGGAACCAATGGTCAAACCTAGATGGTGGGATGATAATTCCTATTGTGTCTTCCACAAAAAAAAGGGACACAAGACTAATAATTGTCTCAAACTAAAACATGTCATCCAAGACCTCATCGAAGGAGGTAAGATCAAAGTCGACAGACATACCACCAATGAAGATCATATGACATTTAACAAACCCTTTCCTAATTATAATCAAGGAGAAACATCTAAAGGGAAAGGTAATGAGGTAAACTACACCTATTCCAAGAGTGACAATGTGATCAATATGCTCAGCATTAAAACTGAATCCATCAATGTGATCACAATAAAAGGTGCCTCATCCTCTTCAAATGTTGTAACACAGAGCCAAGCACAGGTTACAATCAAAGGACCTCCAAAACCAACATCAACACCCAAGGTTCCGATTGTAACTATTCCTAAACCAGCAGCAAAACATGTGGTCACTATCCCCAGAGAAAAATATGACTTGGTAGACCAATTACAATGAACTACTGCCAAAATTTCTATCTTCGAGTTGCTCAAGATATCCACGGTGCATAGATAAATCCTAGAACAAGCTCTACACACTGCTAATGTTCCAAAGGATATAGATATAGACAAGTTTCAAGTGATGGTCAATCATATCTCAATGCCACACTATCTCTCCTTCTCTGAAGAAGATGACAAGTCATTGACCCATCCACACAATCAACCCCTCCATATCGAAGTCCTTATTCATAGATCCTATGTTAGATGCATATTGATAGATGGAGGCACAGGGTTGAATATCTGTACACTGGATCTCATCAGGAGACTATGTCTCTCAGAACAAATAATTGATACTAGAAACAAGATCACCATCAAAGCTTATGATGAGGAAGAAATATCCTCCAAAGGTATTATTGCTCTCCCTATCAGAGTTGGACCAATTGAAAGGGATGTCATATGTCAAGTTCTAGATTTACCCCTGGCCTACAATATTCTAATCGATAGACCATGGATTCACAAGATGCAAGCTGTACCATCCACTTATCACCAATGCATCAAGTTCCCACATAATGGGATAGAAGTGATTATTCCTATAGATGCCAACTACACTTGCAACAATATCAAAGCATGTAGCATGATCCCACACAACAAAGAGGCTATGGATGTCATTGCTCCTGAAACTACCAAGGACATGGTTATGAAGAGTTTTAGAAAAACTTTGAAACTCAAAGAAACAGGTATGGGAGAGTACAAGCTAGACCTGACTCCTTCACTGACAGATCTTCTGGTGTCACCGAGGTCCTATGGAAAACTGTCATCAACATTCACACCTCTAGCACTCAAAGAGCTAGAAGTACACAAGGCAATTGGCATGATAAAGGCATCCACATCTTCTTTAGATAACACAGAAGAATAGGTAGTCTTGAACTGGATTTACAAAGGAGAACTAGTGGAATCTGAGGTCAAACATGTGAAGATATCCCCAGAGAAGTATGGAAAGGGATATGATTTCCTCAAACAAATGGGTTACAAAGGAAAAGGACCTCTGAATGACAAAGGATGGGGGATCATTGAACCTATTCCCATGGAGTTCTTCCTCAATAGAGATAAGATAGGATTGGGTTTTAATACTCAATCCAACAAACCTACTTTAAAAGAGAGTCCACCTTCTGAAACTGGGAGTGACAAAACAGATGAGATAGTATTGGAACCATGGCCTTTTGAGAGATTACTACATATTGGTATAGATAATCCTGAATATCAAGGAGAATGTTATAGCTTTGAGGTACCACAAGATCTTTACACTCCTTTGATAGCATAACCTCCCATTCAAGAGGTAGGAGACACCATAGCTACAATCAATCAAGAGGAACCCCTGCCACATAATTTACATCCTAACTGGGGGCAATCAGTCACAATTTCACATGTCCTTGATCTACCTCACTTTGATCTACAAGCAGCTAACCGAGTCCATCAAATAAACATTGCTGAATATTTAAACAGATCTGATGATGATGTCACGGACTCTCATAACTATGAGTGGGATCGGTTATCTATTGCCTCTGAAGAAATTGGGATAGATACAATTCAAATGTTTGCAGCTTCCTCAACTCCTAGTAAAAGACCTGACACTCCCTTTAATGATACTGATCCTCCTGAAGTAGAAGAAGAGTTCCTTCCCCCGATCATTGATGGAGACACTGGTGAATACATAACTCTAGAATAATTTCATAGGCTACAAGAAAGAAGCCTCCTTTTACAGAGGGATGACGATGAGTTATCTACTGATGAGTCGCTAGAGTTCTATCTATATATGCCTAACAATGACCCTTTTAATAATGATCTTACTCTTATTGATCTAAACATTGAAGATATTAACTTAATAGACTATGTCATGTCGGTTAATGGTTTTGATGCTAACACGATGATGTCCTTCCCAGAATCTGACTCCCTGAAATTGGTACTTCTAGACCTAATTGATTGGACTGAAATAGATCCTATGCCTATCCTTGACTTTTCCAATGACCACTCCCTAGCTTGTTATCTTAATGCCTATGAATCTTACCCTTTTCCACCAATGCAAGGAGCAAGAACATGTCATAGGAGGATATCAAGTTTCTTAGTCACAAACTAAAAAATAAAAAGAAAAAGCGGACTGATGGTGAAAACCACTCTGTGGCAGTATCAGATCCCAAAATAGTAAAGAAAAAAGATGTATCCAATGGTGAAAACCTCTTAGAGGTGCCAAAGGATGAGACTCTTTATATCCTCCCTGAACACTTTCAAGAAATATCTTCAGTATTTATTGAACCAACACAGCCAGTGAACTTGGGCACCATTGAGAATCCTCAAATAGTTCATCTGGCACAATCCTTATCAGAAGAAGAGAAGGTATAGTTCACAGAGTTCCTAAAGGAGAAAAAGATCAAATTTGCATGGTCTTACACTGATATGCCAGGGCTAGATCCTAATATCATCATGCATCACTTATCTATAGCTCCTGGGATCAAGCCCATAAAACAAAAACTTAGAAAAATGCATCCTCATGTTGCATTATTGGTGAAAGCAGAACTAGAAAAGTTGTTAAAAGCTGGATTCATTCGAGTCATTACCTATGCGGCATGGATCTCCAATGTGGTCCCCATTTCTAAATCTGATAAATCTATCAGGATCTGTACAGACTTCAAAGACCTCAAAAAAGCATGTCCGAAGGATGACTTCCCTCTACCAAACATCGACATGATCATAGACCTTACAGCTGGCTCTCAGATGTATTCATTAATGGATGGATTCTCAGGTTATAATCAAATCAAGATCACCCCTGAGGACCAAGAGAAAACCATATTCACATGTGCATGGGGGACATTTTTCTGGAATGTCATGCCATTTGGGCTAAAGAATGCCGGTGCAACATATCAAAGAGCTATGACAACAATATTCCATGACATGATGCATAAGAACATGGAGGACTATGTCGATGACACATTGGCTAAATCCAAAGAAAGAGGTACTCACATTTCTGACCTAAGAAAGATATTGGATCAAATGGAATAGTTCCAACTCAGGCTCAATCCAAAGAAATGTGCCTTTAGAGTCCAATCAGGCAAGCTCCTTAGATTCATAATATCAACAAAGGGAATCGAGGTAGATCCTGCAAAAGTAAAAGCTATCCTAGAGATGACTCCTCCACATAATATCAGTCAAATGAGGACACTATAAGGGAGACTCTAGTCTATCAGGAGATTCATATCCCAACTTGCAGATAAGGCACAACCCTTTACCAAGCTACTACATAAAGGGGTTACATTCAACTGGGATGAACACTGTGAAGAAAACTTTAGAGAATTGAAGGTGTATCTGGCTACTCCACCTATTCTTATGGCACCTATTCATGGAAAACCTTTTCTCCTATATATTTTAGCTACAGCTACATCCCTAGGAGTATTACTGGTGCAAGAAGATGACACAAAGAAAGAATGCGCTATCTACTACATTAGTAGAACTCTAGTCACTTATGAGCTCAACTATAGCATTATTGAAAAATCATGCTTGGTAGTCATCTTCACATCCCAGAAATTGAGACACTACATGCTCTCTCATATAGTAAAGCTCATTGCTAAGATTGATCCTCTAAAGTATCTTTTGAGTAGAACAGCATTAACAAGATGTTTGGCAAAATGGGTCCTAATTCTAAGTGAGTTTGACATTGAATATGTTGAACGGAGAGCTATCAAGGGACATGTACTTGCAGATCAATCAGCTGATTCACCACTCTAGGATGATGAACCTTTACTAATTGAATTTCCTGATGAAACAGTCATGCATCTCATTGAACATCCATGGAAGATGTACTTTTATGGTTCATTCACTCAACAAGGATCTGGAGCAGGGGTTCTCTTCATAACTCCCCAACGATACAAGATTCCCAAATCTTACAAATTGATGTTTCCATGCACCAACAATATCTCAGAATATGAAGCATTGGTTAATGGCCTCAAGTTGGCCATAGAATGGAAGATCATTGAGTTACACATGTATGGTGACTCCCAACTAATTATCAATCAAGTCAATGGGGAGTATCAAACAAAAGATGAAAATTTGATGCCCTACAAGCAACTAGTTGATGATCTGAAGAAGTATTTTGTCTTTGTCACCTTCTAGCAGATACCAAGATTAGAGAACAAGGTTGCAAATGCTATGGCTACCTTGGAATCCATGTTACAACTGGAGGAACATCAATTTCTCTATGACTTCTTGGTGGAAGAAATATCCTATCCTGCCTTTGCTAACCCTGAATATCAGGTAATATGTGCCTTGAATACCCCAGATCAATATCGATATGCCAGCATCATTGTGTACCTTTTTGACCAAACCATTCCCACCAACCTATCTAGAAATGAGAAAAGATCCTTGATTAGGACAACATCACATTACATCCTCATAACTAACAACCTATATTGAATTAGTCTTGACGGTACACTTCTTCGGTGTTTAGAACTCGAAGAGTCTGATCTAGCATTAAAAGAAGTCCACGAAGGTGTATGTGGATCACACTCGAATGGATTTTCATTAGCTAAGAAACTACTCAGAGTAGGCTATTATTGGCCTACCATGGAGAAAGATGCTATTCAATTTTCAAAAGCATGTCTTAAATGTCAGACACATGGAAACCTTATTCATGCTCCTGCCAGAGAACTGATACCTTTCATAACAC
>MU226618.1:1317563-1329276 GCA_018584345.1 Thuja plicata
TAAATTCCTATTTTTTAATGAATTAAATAAGTTTAATTCATTTAATTAATATTCTCCTAAACCCCAACCTAACCTATCTCAACCACTTCTACCCTGGGTTCTAACCCTTCTCAACCCATTCACCCTTTCTAATCTAATCCTAATCATAATTCTAGTCCTAACCCACCTACTAATGTTGTCACATTCCATTAAGGAATGATTAACAACTCAACCCACTTGGGAGAGTCAACTTTCTCAAGCTTGACTCTCTCCAAGTCCACTTTCTCAAGCCATCCTCTTACACCCTCCCTTTCTTCTTAAAGGCCTTCATTAATGACTTATTAATGAAAGATGTCTTAAGCCTATGTCTCTCCCATGCCTTATTAATGCCTTGGGAATTAATGGTTCTTACACCTCCATTTATAAGTCTCCTAACTCATAAATTCACCTTGTCCCCCCCTCTCTCTCTCCCATTCTTCTATAAATAGAAGCCATTTTTTGAGAGTAAATAAGCCTTCACCTTAGATAAAAAATACATTGTTATGCTATTGGATTAATATTAGAATCATATTTCACTTATTATTCCATGCTTTTTCATTGTTAATATTCACATGCTTAGAGCTAGAATGCTTGTTTTTCATCTTTTTAGCTTGTTTTAATCTAAAAATCCTTCATGCTAGGTTGTATTCATCACTGATTGTAGCATAGTCTAAGGGCTTATATGTTACTAATCACACTCTTCCTAGTTAGTAGGCAATACGTCGACATTAGGTGGTTTTACATTCTTGTCTAACCATTTTGAACTAATGCAATGACTTATTGAGTGTTTTTGTCTTTCTTAACAGGTTCCCAAATACACACACACACACCTGCAACCAAAAAGATGGTACTTTTTCCAAGGACTATACCATGCATCATTCATCACTATGCAACCACCTTGATCAACCATAGGGCCATCAACATGAGACCCCTAGAATTCTTCAATAAAAGAGTTATAAAATAAAGATATCATCACTTCTTCATGTGAGATGCCTTGTTTGTTTGCATCCTCCAAAGGATATATGTTTGTCCCATCTCAAATCTCCTTGTCATTATTAGGACCCATAGCTCTAATACCTTTAGCAACATACTCTGCAACCTTCTTCTCATCTTTATGACCCCTTGCACCATGAGATTCACTCACTACCATCTGCTGCTCATTCTTTGTTGTGATATCTGACTGCTCCTCTTGTCATTTCAATGGACAACTCTCCACATTGTTTTCAACTAAGACCTTCATCTGATCCTTAACTTTATCTTGAATCTTATCCTTCATAGGTGCTTTGTCATCTTTTTTTATTTTTTCAAAAAATCATCTCTCTTTTCTTGTTCTAGGAGTTCTTCCATCATCTTCTTGGTTTCTTGTATCCGGGCTTCATTTTCTTCTATCATTTTACTTAGGTTTCTCATCTCTTCTAGTATTTAGTTTCTTTCTTCCTCTTTCTTTCTTTCTTCTTCTTTATTTATTGCTTCTTCTTTCTTCTTTTTCTCTACTTCTTCTCTTTGCTTTCTTTTTGAATCTTTAAAGACTTTGTATACCTCATATATGATTCTCTCTTCTATTGTCAAATACATCTTGACTATATTTCCTCAGCAAGGATCTAATCCCTTTCTCTGATACCACTTGATGTAGAGAAAAGGGTTACCAATCCAAATGTCTTCAAATGGATTCCAAAGACCAAAGATGTTATTCAAGGTCCCTTAAATACTTCTACTTCAGGGGTTAATTCTAAGACCCATCTAAACTCTAAGACCAATCAAATGTCATAAACTAGTCTCCTTGACTAGGCAACTCCCCTAAGCTCCACACCATTCAAAACTCAACTTGGTTCCATGCTACAATCCTCATTTTCAAACCATTCTAAGGGTTACAACACTAGTTCTCACCTCCACTAGACTCCACACCAATTAAGTGCTCCACCATCCCTCTACAAACTATCTTCTATTCAACCCTGATGAAATATCAAATACTAATCACATTTAATCTTTGATTGCATTCAATGATTTGCTGTCACCATATATTGTCCTCTTGACTCCTGTCTGCATACACAACTCCCAAGGGTACTCTATAACAAACAAGCACTTACCATCATCCATAGACTTCAACCATGGATCTCTTCTCACCCACTGAACCCTTTATACACTCACCACTCACTACTAAGCATTCAACAATGATCATCTACTCTCTCAACATAGCTCTGTGACTGTCCTATCCCAACAACCTTCACAAAATAGTTCTTTCTCCCTTCAAAAAAGAACCCTTGATCCATTGGTACTTTTACCCTTGCAACATGTTGGACTATGCCCACACTTCACCTCTTAGCACCCTATCATTAACAACTTTTTTCCATCAAGCAATAACTCATTTACCTTCTTGATGTCCCTTTTTATATACCTATACATAGAGGTATATATCTTTTTACCCCTATTTAAACTCATCGATCTATCTAGTGAGGATGGGCACAATTAGGTTTCCTCCAACATATCAAAAGTTGAGAGAAATCCAACGGTGCGTTTGGGAGATATGATCCCCGCACTAAGACTATTTGTTTGTCAAATCACCAACCTCACTATCCAAGGATGTGAGTCTTTTCTCTACCTCTTTATCTACATACCACAATGCTAATACACATCCAACACACATGATATATCCATACTACGACTGTCAGTTTTCAAGCAAGGTTTTTGAACCTTGAATAAATTCATCACAGGCAAGAAATCTATGACTGTTCATTATTTGTCACAACACAGTCATCCAATAAAGCCATGCAAAGGTTCTTGATAAATTTAAATCTAATCTTGTTCATACAACAAAAAAAAGAACATAAAAAGAGGATCACTCTCCAACTGGAGTTGCAATGTAGAGACACAAATCAAACAATATCTTGGATTAAAGATGTTTGGTGTTTACACAGTCTCTGCTACAGCCAAGCAGAGATCAAAAACTAAAATAAAAAACCAAAAACTTGTTCATGACTCTTTCTCTCCTCTCTTCTTCGAGATCCATCATCCCCCTTTTCCATAACCAACTCTCTCCTTTTATACTACTCCAAAACCTAACTATCTTCCTAATATTGGAAGTTACAAAAACATACCAAACCAAATGTTGTCAAAATGACACCTATGTTGTCAATTTGACAACTAGACCTATTGAGGTTTTTTTCTACATTACATGACCTTTTCATGGCCTTTAATAACTTTTCACAACTCTAAATCCACCTTGTAAAAACCTAAGATCCTAAGGCTATTACATAGTGACCCTTGTAGGTTTCTTTTGCCTTCTCATGGCAACATGAACAAAAAAACATAGCTTAATATATTAAAGGCACTAATGGCCCAAATTAAAATAAATTAGGGTCTTCATGGATCAATTTTGTGTGAACTCTTTGTCTTCTTGAGATGCTCTGCATCATACTCCTGGGGTGGGAAAGAATCCAAGTCCCATGGATTCGGTGACCTCTTTCTTGTGTTCCAATTCATGAGAACTGCGTGTTTATGACCTGCAGAAAAAACATATTGGCTTTCTTGGATCTCCGTGTACCTGCAGCTAAAAATATGGTACTTGTTCCAAGGACTATACCATGCATCATTCATCAGTATGAAAGCACCTTGATTGACCATAGGGCCATCAACATGAGACCCCTGCAATTCTGCAACAAAAGAGTTATAAAATAAAGATATCATCACTTCTTCATGTGAGATGCCTTGTTTGTTTGCATCCTCCAAAGGATATATGGTAGTCGCATCTTGAATCTCCTTGTCATTCTTAGGACCCATAGCTCTACTACCTTCAGCAACATACTTTGCAACCTTCTTCTCATCTTTATGACCCCTTGCACCATGAGATTCACTCACTACCATCTGCTGCTCATTCTTTGTTGTCATATCTGACTGCTCCTCTTGTCCTTTCAATGGACAACTCTCCACATCATCTTCAACTAGGATCTTCATTTGATCCTTAACTTCATCTTGAATCTTATCCTTCATAGGTGCTTTGTTATCTTTTTTTTTTTTCAAGAACTCATTTCTATTTTCTTGTTCTAGGAGTTCTTCCATCATCTTCTTGGTTTCTTGTATCCAGGCTTCATTTTCTTCTATCATTTTACTTAGGTTTCTCATCTCTTATAGTATTTGGTTTCTTTCTTCCTCTTTCTTTCTTGATTCTTCTTTCTTTCTTGCTTCTTCTTTCTTCTTTTTCTATACTTCTTCTCTTTTCTTTCTTTCTAAATCTTTAAACACTTTGTATGCCTCATATACGATTCTCTCTTATGTTTTCAAATACATATTTACAATCTTTCCTCAGCAAGGATCTAATCCCTTGCTCTGATACCACTTGATGCAGAGAAAAGGGTTACCAATCCAAATTTCTTCAAATGGATTCCAAACACCAAGGTTGTTACTCAAGGTCCCTTAAATACTTCTACTTCAGGGGTCAATTCTAAGACCCATCAAAGGTCATAAACTACTCTCCTTGACTAGGAAACTCCCCTAAGCTCCACACCATTCAAAACTCAACTTGGTTCCATGCTATAATCCTCATTTTCAAACCATTATAAGGGTTACAACACTAGTTCTCACCTCCACTAGACTCCACACCAATTAAGTGCTCCACCATCCCTCTACAAACTATCTTCTATTCAACCCTGATCAAATATCAAATACTGATCACATTTAATCTCTGATTGCATTCAATGATTCATTGTCACCATATATTGTCCTCTTGAATCCTGGCTACATACACAATTCCCAAGGGTACTCTATAACAAATATGCACTTACCATCATCCATAGACTTCAACCATGGATCTCCTCTCACCCACTGAACCCTTTATACACTCACCACTCACTACTAAGCATTCAACAGTGACCATCTACTCTGTCAACATAGCTCTATGACTGTCCTATCCCAACAACCTTCAAAAAATAGATCTTTCTCCCTTCAAAAAAGAACCCTTGATCCATTTGTACTTTTACCCTTGCAACATGTTGGACTATGCCCACACTTCACCTCTTAGCACCCTATCATTAACAACTTTGTTCCATTAAGCAATAACACATTTACCTTCTTGTTGTCCCTTTTTATATACCTATACACAAAGGTATATATATTTTTACCCAGATCAACACTCGTCGATTGCTCTGGTGAGGATGGGTGTAATTAGGTTTCCTCCAACATATCAAAAGATGAGAGAAATCCAACGGTGCGTTTGGGAGATATGACCCCCGCACTAAGACTATTTGTTTGTCAAATCACCAACCTCACTGTCCGAGGATGTGTCTTTTCTCTGCCTCTTTATCTACATACCAAAACGCTAATACACATCCAACACACATGATATATCCATACTATGAGGATCAGTTGTCAAGAAAGGTTTTGCAACCTTGAATAAATTCATCAGAGGCAAGAAATATGTGACTATTCATTATTTGTCACAGCACAGTTAGCCAATAAAGCGATGCAAAGGTTCTTCATGATAAATTTATATCTAATCTTGTTCATACAACAAAACAAGAACATAAAAAGAGGATCACTCTGCAATTGGATTTGCAATGCAGAAACACAAATTAAACAAAATCTTGGATTAAAGATGTTTGGTGTTTACACAGTCTCTATTACAGCCGAGTAGAGATCAAAAACTAAAATAAAACACCAAAAAATTGTTCATGACTCTTTCTCTCCTCTCCTCTTTGAGAGCCATCATCTCCCTTTTCCATAACCAACTCTATCCTTTCATACTACTCCAAAACCTAACTATCTTCCTAATCTTGGAAGTTACAAAAACATGCCAAACCAAATGTTCTCAAAATGACACCTAAGTTGTCAATTCGACAACTAGACCTATTGAGGTTTTTTTTTCTACATTGCATGACCTTTTCATGGCCTTTAATAACTTTTCACAAGTCTAAATCCACCTTTTACAAACCTATGATCCTAAGGCTATTACATAGTGACCCTTGTAGGTTTCTTTTGCCTTCTCATGGCAACATGAACAAAAATACATAGCTTAATATCTTAAAGGCACTAATGGACCAAATTAAACAAATTAGGGTCTTCATGGAGAAATTTTGTGTGACCTCTTTGTCTTCTTGAGATGCTCTGCATTAGTAAAAAAACCTATCCTACACCCATCACCTCACCCACTAAAACCTATCTCTTTTGGCTAATCCTTGATTACGCTACTAATCCATGTGATTCCCAACCTCATAAAGCCTAATGAGTCACTCACAGATGTGTGAGAAAATATGTCCAAGGTGGCCAACCACCTTCCATAAATGGCCAGGTCTACACTCTTACATGGTTTTCCCCTCTTCCCTCTTTGGGATTTTCTCACACATGTTTGAGAAACATTGAGCCTCTCCCACTCTTCCCTTTTGTCTCCTCTCTTAAATGACCCATCACTTTCCAATTTTCTCACACCTGTAAGAAACTCATGTCTTTTGAATGAACTTTCCTTTAGCTCATGTGTCTCTTATGTGGCTCCTATGTGGATGCCACATAAGTGACACCTCATTCAAGCCCCTCATTTCCTCCCAAAAATATATAAATAGGAGACTTGCTTCAAGCATTTTATCAATCCTTTGCATGTTAGAGTTATCATGGTAGTTTCATTCTATATTTCTAAGAGCATGGAATTTACATGTTAGTTTATTTTTTGAATCTTCAATATCATATAATTTTAGTATAATCTTGAATCTATGTTTATTAGAGTTTGCATATCATCCTAATATCATTTATTATCATAGTTTATTAGCTCCATTTTCATTTGATCATTACTTGTTGCTAGTTCTTCATACTAGCTTGCAAGTCATTTGATCTCCATTAGTGTGTTGTAGCTCATTATCCATCATTTGATCTCACATTTTTGGATCTCATATTTCTTTTGGAGATCATACCCACATTCTCCCAAAAGATAAAATTAAACAAGCCTTGGGTGCAATTGTTTTGATTCTATCCAAGGTTATGTAGTTTTTCTTTTTTTGTAGTTAATATTTAAATGCATGTTTTAACTAACATTTTCCTTGCTTGAGATTAACTACATAGGTAGGAAAAACACATATACAAGAGGAGCCCTCCTAAAAAATACTAACATTTATAGCACCAAATAATACCACACTAGAGCACAAATCCATCTATAATGATAAGAAATAAACTCTGCAAACATTCTCTTTGTCCTCCAAATATTCCAAGTATCTATAAACTTTTTTATGACATGGACACCATACAACCATACACAATTTGTTCTTGATGGTAACAAAATCAAAAATTAGAATACGAAACACATAATTAGAGACCCAAAACAGAAAGAGTATCCCTCAACCACGGACATTCTGATATTCTCAAATAAATTTTCCATTTACAGACTACACAAACCAAACTTTTTTCCTTCACAATCTTGTGTGCAAGATATACAACAATATCTCAAGTAGAACCTTCAAAAGTAAAAATTTTAAGTGATTCCATATGTGATGTATTTGATGACAGAATCAATAATGGTGTTAATCAGTAAAACTCAGGGCTCTTTACTAATACCAATAAGATCCTCTATATCTCCTGATTTTGCCTTCTTCTTCCTAGGAAGATCACCAAAACAACACAAAGAAGTAATTGCCTCAATGGTTTCCTTCATGATTATTTCTCACCAAAAAGTGCATTGGTGACACTAGAAAATATACTTCACATTTTATTAAATCAAATAAAACTTAATTACTTTGAAAATACATCATACCTTATTTTAGAGAGGGGAAATCGACAAAATATGCTTTGCAATACTCCCCTTAAGCCAAAGCAGTTGGATTAGTTACTAAAATAAATCACACCAAGATCTGGTGCTACAAATGGACTACCTTCACTTGTTTCCTTATTTTTCCATACCATAACTATCTTCTTCTTAGATTCTTCTGATTCTTTAATTTTCTTCTCACTTTTAGATATTACTGGAGCGTCTACATATCTGCATGTGTTAGCATAGTGTACAACCTTACTGGTGTAGACACCCAAAAATGGACAAGCTTGCGACTTTACATTAAAAACACTAATTTTCATCTATTAATTAATGGTTTTTTAATCATTAATTAATCATCTATTTTCCTCTAAATTCATTCCCCAAATCATCTAATCAAATTCCCAAAATTAATTAAATAATTAATTTTATTTAATTAATTAACCTTAATTGATTAATTACCATTAATTAATTAATTAAATTTAATTTCCTATAGTTTAAATTCAAATATTTAAACTTACTAATAAAATTAATTTAATTTCTTTCAATAAAGCAATTCTAAATCAAAAGAACTCAATTATCTCACATGTTGAAAACAATAATTAAATAAATGAATTAAATATTCATTTATCTTCAAAGAGATAACTCCAATCAGCTCAAGTGGGTTACTCCACCCATCTCTCCAGTCCACATGGGTAACTTCACCCACCTCTTCGGTTCAAAAAGGTAACTCATAATTAGCTCTTCAGTCAACCAAACTCTATCTCCTCTTTACCAAATAAAGAGGTGGAATTTACTGAGGACCTCTTCAGTTCCTTTTGATCTCAACTGTTTATTTCCCTATCTCTGGGATTGATCTCAACCATTCATATCATCACCAATTTGTTAGAAATTAATCTTTACTTGCATTATGTAAGTAGGAGATTCCTATGAAATCCCTACACCTATTTTGTCCTCTTGTGAGGATAATTCTTTTTATGTATTTTTTTATTATCCCTTGGTTGTATTATTTAATTGGGATAAACCAAGGTATCCCTTAGATTCCTCCCTAAGAGGAAGTAACACAAGTGGCACACACTTTATGAATGTGGCTCACATGCACATAGGAGTTACACTTCAAACTCCTTCCATCTCTACTTAAGAGATATTTCTCCTCTTTCTTTGTTGACAACACAAGCACTAGTTGTAGCACTTCGTCACTTCAAGTGACTCATTGTATGAGTTTGGCTCTCTCTCTCTCTCTCTCTCTCTCTCTCTCTCTCTCTCTCTCTCTCTCTCTCTCACACACACACACACACACACACACACNTGTGTTTGGCTCTCTCTCTCTCTCTCTCTCTCTCTCTCTCTCTCTCTCTCTCTCTCTCTCTCTCACACACACACACACACACACACACACGTTCTTAGGCAATTTTCCCATTCATATTTATTCATGGGGGTTTTTTATGCTTTTCCCCCTTCAAAATCTTGTCTCCTTGTCTTGCTCTTGGTGAATGCTCCTGGTTTTGTGCTAATTCATGGTAAATCTTCTTACTCCTTGCTCAATGCATTAAATGATTTCCTATCTCTCTCTTTATTTTTGTTTTTATTTTAACATGGTATCAGAGCAGGTTGGTTTAATCTTCGATTGAGTTTACAGGTGAAGGAGCTACCATATCTTGGAGCACTCCAATATTAGAGACTCTTGAGAGAGTGTTGAGAAATATTCAAAATTTTTTTGGGTTTGGTTGGTTTACCGCCAAACCCGATTTATCTTTTGCATACATTATTGTTTTATCTTTTGGATACAGTACTAACTCATTTTGTGCAGGATTTGAAATCATTTTTCTCTTTCAAATTCATTCCTCTTTCAGTTTCATTATTATTCATTCCTCTCATATTGCTCATATCTAACTTTTTTGCAGTTTGTTATGCACTATCTTTGTTACTATCTCTGTTATTACCTCTGCAGGCATATACACTAGTGTTTAAATCTGTGTTGCAGATTTCATAGTAATCTGAATTGAATAAGTTTTACCTTCCAAGCTTATCTGTCTGTGTTTCACTTAAATCTAATTGTGTTATTTTGCAGATCTATCTCTATATACTTCTATTGATCTATTTTATCTCTCAACCTTCTATGATATATAACGTTTTTGATATATAACATTTCCTGCTTTTTCATCTCTTTTCTGCTATTAAATCTATTAACATTTTATGTCTTTGCGCAGCCAATACACTATTCCAGCGTAGCTTGCTATTTTCACCTTTGTCTCTTTACATATTTCTCCAGCATTCATTGCGCAACATTTCATTCAATACATAGTGCAGCTCTCTGTTTTGTTTTCATTGTCTTTGTCCTCTCATAGCTCTTCCTCTTGTGCAGCTTTTTATCCTTTGTTGTCTTAGATCTAACGCAGACTTCAGCTACATATACTTCATTAGCATATACTTGTTGCGCAACCCATCTTCCTTCATTGCACAGGGCTCTTTCATTGTGCAGGGTTCCTTGTCCTACATAGGAAGTTGCTTCCTCGCTGCTTCTTCTTCCAGCTCGCAGACTTTTTCTTCAACTATTCCTTTCTTAGCGCAACATTATATATTGCATTGTTTGCATTGCAACATTTCTATATTTCATTATCGCATTCCTTGCGTAGCTTTCTATGAACTTAGCCCAGCAAAATATTTAATTTCATTGCAATACATTGCGTAGCTGTATCATATACTTTGCGCAACCTCTCCTTACATTTTTTTTAACAATTATTACATTATACTTTGGTTGCAGCTTTCAAAATGCTTCCTTAAAAACATTTTGAAAATGATAACATTCTATTAATATTCTGAGTATTCTTTTATCATTCTATTTTTTGGTTGCAAGTTATCATTATAACTATTATTACTACAGGTTAATCATTATTTAATTGCTGCAGGCTAATAATTATTCTAACATTTTCTGATTTATGCAGGGTTCTTGGCATGTCTTATTTCATCTTATCATTAGATTCTTGTTATATTTTTAGACTTTATTCAAATTTTTTTTAACTTTACCAAATCTATTCAAAAAATTAACAAAAGTTAATCTCTTTTACATTTTGTTTTCACTTAACTTTAAAAAATCGTCAAAACCCATTATTCCTCTTACTTTTTAAAACTTAATTCAATTGTTAATTTATTATTTAATTGTCATTAAAATTTGAACATTTAATATTTCTGGCATATTGATATTTACTAATTGCGTTAAATTAGGTTTTTGGATTCTTCATTATATCTTGCAACTTGTATTTAACGTTATTTCAGTTAATTTATCATGACAACACTAATGCTGTATCTTAAACTTACAAGTTCAAATTATTCTACTTGGAGGCCGCACATGTCTGATTTTTTAAACTTTCGACACCTTTTGGATATTGTGTCTTCACCTAATTTGAAATCGACTTCCACCGCTTCTCAGGCTGACCAGGATTCCTGGCAGTTGAAAGATGGGGAAGCATTTTGCCTAATTGGATTCTCACTAAATCTAGACTCATATCACCTTATCGCCGATTGTACTGAGGCTCATCAGGCTTGGCATGTCCTGGAGAATACATTTCAAACTCACCAAACCTCTACTCTGCCCTGTGACATTACGTATCCTTTGAATAACTTTCCTATTTGGGATGACCCTTGTGATGATGTTTTCCTTGGGTATGATCCCCTCGCTTTCTATTTTTCTCATCGAGCTAACATATTGCAGGTTGATGATGTTACGAATACTTATTCTTCTTTGGATAATATTTTAGATCATGAAGATGAAATTATTAATATGTTTATCCATGTCATGTTTTCCTTATGTATTGAAGGAGATTATGTTCCTCTTTGCTCCAAAGTCAATTATGAATTTTGTGACACTCAAATGGTTATCATGGAGGACCAACCTCCTTCTCTAAAATCTAATCCTCTTGATGATATTATTAATGGTGATTGTCCTACTTCTATTCTTTATTATGTATCTAGTAA
>MU226618.1:1329722-1340441 GCA_018584345.1 Thuja plicata
TTGTATTATTTAATTGGGATAAACCAAGGTATCCCTTAGATTCCTCCCTAAGAGGAAGTAACACAAGTGGCACACACTTTATGAATGTGGCTCACATGCACATAGGAGTTACACTTCAAACTCCTTCTTCCATCTCTACTTAAGAGATATTTCTCCTCTTTCTTTGTTGACAACACAAGCACTAGTTGTAGCACTTTGTCACTTCAAGTAACTCATTGTATGAGTTTTTCTCTCATTCTCTCTCTCTCTCTCATGTTCTTAGGCAATTTTCCCATTCATATTTATTCATGGGGGTTTTTTTTATGCTTTTCCCCCTTAAAAATCTTGTCTCCTTGTCTTGCTCTTGGTGAATGCTCCTGGTTTTGTGCTAATTCATGGTAAATCTTCTTACTCCTTGCTCAATGCATTAAACAATTTCCTGTCTCTCTCTTTATTTTTGTTATTATTTTAACACAATTCCTATATAATAAACCCTTCATAACCATTTGAAGGATCCAGGATTTTAAGCTCTCATGTGCCATTACTCTGTCAGTTTGGTTCTAGCATTCAATCCATCTTGCGATCACACACCCATTTCAGCTAGAAAATTCTTGACACTTCTCAAGTCATAGACGTTGCCCCGCCAATACTGAGCATCAAGAATAGTGTTTCAGAAGGAGTAGAGAGAAACAATAGAAGCTTCAAGCATCATGGGGTTTGCATTTATTTTTTTTCCTTTCTCTTGCTTGTATATTTTATTGATTATGTTTTATTGTTATTCATTTCAGTAGTATTGTGTACTTGGTTTATATCATTTGTGAAACCTTTGCTACTGACCCTTGCCTTTGGAAAGCTTGGTAACCACGGATCATGAGAAAGAGATGCGTACATTTTGGTGAACCCGACGTGAACAAACAACCCAAATATCTCTTGCAGATGAAGAATGGATTGATTATCCATGGCCATACAGTCGTAAATTGAAAAATCTAACTTTTCTTTGACATCTGTATTATTTCGCAGTTGCTGGTATTTTACCGCAATTGATTGCAGGATTTCACAGTATTATTCTATCATTTTCTATCTTCTTTCTTTAGGTACTTTGCCACAATTGTTTGATTCATGCTGAAATCATCATTATTATGCCACAGTTGCCTGATCCATGCTGCAATCAACAACATTTTGCCGCATTTGCCAGTGCTTTACCGCAATCGTCAGAAATTTACTGCACTTGCCAGTACTTTACTGCAATCGCAAGAAATATTGCAATATTAGATCCAAATCTTCTATCCATCTATTTCTAAAAACTGACACTTTCTGGTTTTCTATGCAGCACGGGACAAATCACCAAGAACAGAGAAGGGTAAGTTTTGGTAAGCATTATTCATTATTTCAAAGTTTCATATACTCTCATTTTGCAAATAATCCTTTTTGGTACTAACCTATTTAAAACAAAGCAAACTTAAAAGGAATTCATTTGTCGATTTGGGTTTAAAAAGAACAGTGCTTGCAAAACGTATCACATCTCATATTTTGGATTTGGGCTTAAAATTGACATGAGGATTAAAACTGAACAAAGGCAAAAAATCTCTCAATTTGGTGCATTAAAATTGAACAAGCAATCAATACCTACTTTTGGGCTTAAAATTGAACATTGGTGCTTGTATGGTGGTGTAGCTTAGTTCACACTTTAAACTTTGGAGCTTAATTGATTTACCTTGTGTCTTGAGTTTTGGGTGCACTTGCACAAACTGTTAGATTACAAACCTTTACATTTTTTAGATAGGCTTGTCCAGGGAATGCACTTCTTCCTTGGAGGACGACCTTAAACCGGTAATCCTTCTGATTGGTATATAAAAAAGGCGTGAACCAAAGTTCTGTCTTATCTAGCCAAGCTCGGGTGAGGTGTGTTGATAATAGTCTGGATCAGGTGAATATCCCTAAGAAGCCAGTGTGGTCAACTAGGCTCTTAAGTGAGTCACACACGTACAAACTGATTGGAGAGACGCCATAGATCCTTACTACAACCTTGATTAATTAGAGGCCAACCCATTTTACCTTTGAATAGATACCTTATTATAGTGCAATGGGTTGTAGAATTTCCCCCCAAAGATTCCCAACATATGTGTCCCACAGTATTTGTGTAGTGAAAGAGATCTTCACTTCACGGCAACAATACCTAGAAACGGCAAAAACACAAGCACCTACGTCGTGGACCTTCATGTCCTAGTAGCATGAAAATTGTTGTGTGAGCTAATGGACATTCAAGCATTGGGCCTATAACATTGTATTTTTAAGCCATTGACCTAGATTAATCTAATTGTCCATTGTTGAGACCTTGTGATAACCTTGCAACTTGAAAAAGTTGTAGAACATACACAATTTCAGTCTTCATTTTTCAAAACATAGTGTCTATTATGCTTGTTCCTTTGATTAGTTTCTAAAAATGCAAAAAAAAACATCCAGACTATCAAAACGAGTCAAACATGTTAAAATATAGGGTTGTCAATGACAACTATCTTGCAAATCAGAAGCATTGTTCCAAAAAAATTCAAAATTATCAAGCAGTGATACTTGTCCTCTAGTCTTTTTTAGACTATTCCTCATTTACCACAATTGCCCGCATTGTGCCACAATTGAAGGAAGTTTGCCATAGTTGACTTGTTTATTTCCACAATCATCATGTTTATTACTGTAATCGGTGATAAACTACCGCAATTGACTATTCACTTTACTACAATCGGTGAAGTTGTACCGCAATTGACCAGAGATATTATATTCCTATTTTAACCTAAAATCCTTGAAAGAATTCTTCTTTTGGTGTCCAAAACTAGTGTTTATCCTAGGAAAATGTGAAGAACATTGTGTGAATCTCTAAACATTAAAGATTACCCTTTCTCTGTAAACCACGATTATTGTCAAAAACATTGTTAGTTCAAAAGCTCAGACTTGAAATACCTTGATCTCATCATATCAAACATCATCATCTTTATCAAAGTGACTTTTTCCAAAACAAAGGTCAGAAAATCTTATCCTTTTATCATCACCACTTTGAGATCAAGTTATATCAAAATCTATCCTTAGAATTACCCTTGTCCAAAACATAACTCGGACTTCCTCAGAAAGGATATTCTTCCTTGTTTGCTTTATATCACTTGTTTTAGTTACAAAACCTAGACCACACTATGTATCAAACACCTCATGGAGGACCTTACACAAGGTCTAAGGCTAGAAATCAACCCGATGAGTCATATATCAACCGTTTCCCCGCTTGGGAAATAGAGCAAGAGAACAATCCCTTCATAAACACCAGTTCTTCTCTATTCATTGAACAACCCCGTGGGGCAGCCTTTTTTCAAGATATCATAGAAGAAGAACTTGAAGATGTGGAGCAAGATGCTTACTCCACGAAAGTACTTGATGTTGTTTTAGAGAGGAACCCTGAACATTACTTGGCCATGCTAATAAAGAAGGGAGTCAAACTCCCCACTGAATTTAGTGTATCAACTATATGGCCCAAAAACCCTCTCACAGGTCAAAACACTACTCAAAATCCTGAAATACTACCTGTTGTGTCTCCAATCTTTCCACCATTGGTTTTACCCACATTGACACAGACTATATCTAATCAAACCAATGACCCGACCCAGGCCAACACATCTTCTACTCAAGGCATGATAGGCTTGCAACTAAGTGCACCCATGGTCACTAGTATGCCTCCACCTTTGGTCTCATGGTCAGGATAATCAAGCTCTCATGCTATGCCTTCCATCCCAAAAAACACCAACTATTCTGAAACTATGTTGCTACTGCAGTCAATTCACACTAGTCTCAGGATCAACACCTCATACCAGCAGGGATCCATCTCTGCAGGAATGACTTATACTCAAGGCCCATCCAAGGCTACATCTTTGCCCATTCTGACACCAATTCAACCTCTGTAACAGCAACCCCAGCTTCAATTGCCTCAAATCCAACCCCCACAATAGCAACCCCATCTTTAGTTGCCTCATTTTCAACCCCTGCAATAGCAACCCCAGCTTCAGTTGCCTCAAATCCAACCTCCATAATAGCAACCCCAGTTTCAACCCCAACCTCAGCAGCAACAATACCAACCCCAGCAGTATCAACCCTAGTTTCAATCATAACAAAAAACACATCAAAGCCCACCATGGGCTACTCATGTCCCTCCATTTACAAATCACTCAGTGTGGAATCAATATCAAGTCCTTAGGATGAAATCTTATGTTCCTACTCAAGGGACACAAAGGCGCAGCCTTATACCCACCACAGCATAGAGGAATGTTACACATTAGCCTCAGAATCAAATGGACATGTTGATGCAACAAATCCAAACCCTTAAAACCCAAATGATGGATATACAAAATCAGGGGCAAACTAAGTGCTATACCGCAGAGGATTTATACCCATACCCCTTTGACCATTCTCTTCACATGTCTCCATTCCCAAATCACTTCTCGTACCGAAATTCAACAAATATAGGGGTAGTACAAACCTTATTGAGCATATCCGAGAGTTTTTTTCTAGTTGCGTTGAAGTTGCCCATGATGAGACATATTTAATTCAAATGTTCCCATAAAGCTTAGTCAGACCAGCAATGGAATGGTTCTCGCATCCATCTCATGGCATTCAGTCTTGGGGACAATTGGCTGAAAAGTTCATAGCTCATTTCCATCATAACATTAAGCACAAGGTCAACATCAAGGACCTTTGTGATATCAAACAGAAGGATGGAGAGTCTTTTGTGAAATTCCTATAGAGATGGAGGAATACGACAAACTACATAACATATGATGTGCCCAAAGAAGACTTAATAGTTATGTTTGTTGACAATCTAATTCCAGACATGTCATTCACAATAGAGTTATAGTTAGCTCCAAACTTCACACAACTCATTGAAAGAGGAGTTTTTTGTAAGAATAACTTAGTCAAATGAGGAATCCTTGTAGATCCCACACAAATGAATATGAATAAGAATGCAACAGAAAAAGCTAAGTGGTGGAACAAAAACAAAAATGTCACTAACAATGGTGTCATTGATGTGAAGACAATCAACTATGCACAACCCAAGGTGTCACTACAAGGCACACATGTGGAAAACCAAAAACCCACAGGGCCCACTCAACAAGAATACACCCAAAACCAACCTCCCCTATACAAGTGGCCACTGTGTTAAACAGTCAACAATAGAATCAACACAGACCACAATTTCAATTACAGCAATGAGATTTCATACCATTGGGAGAGCTGATAGAATCAGCTTTACACAAGTTGATACAATCAAAAACTATCACTCTCCCAGAAATCAGGGACTTTGAACAAGATGAAAACAAACCAAGGTGGTATAATGACAAATATTTCTACGAGTTTCATTAGGTGAAAGGGCACAAAATGGCTAATTGTTACCGATTGAAACACACTATCCAGGATTTGATTGACAAAGGGGTCATCGATGTGATGAATACCCAAACCAAAGGCACAACTGATCACACTATTTTCAATGATACCTTTCGTGATCACAAGGGAAAAGCCTCCGGGTTTGGTGGACAAGAAAAACAAGTTAACTATACGTATGCCAACAATGATAATGTTATCAATTGCCTCAATCCTTCAGATAGCCATGTGGCTATGATCACTATCAGAGACCCAGGTAATAAATGTGTTGTAACAACGCGTCACGCCAGAGTCATCTTGCAAGGAGTACCATCCTCAACTACTACATCAGCCAATCCTATAGCGAACTCGGATCCACAAACAATCATAGTGGACCAACTAAAGCGCACACCTGCCCAAATCTCCATGTTTGACCTATTGAGCATATCTCCATAGCATAAAATGGCACTTGATCAAGACCTTCAGAATGTAGCTGCCCCAAGGGACATAACACCTGAGAGATTCCAAATGATGGTAAACCATATAGCTACTAACAAGCATGCCACATTCAGAGACCGTGATGTGCCACTGCATAAACCCTTGCATAATGATCCTCTGCACTTACTTGTCCAGGTCCAAAAAAGCACTATCCATAGGGTCCTTGTTGATGGTGGAGTTGGGTTAAACATCTATACTCTAAAGTTAATCAAGAAACTAGGATATTTAGAATTAAGCATTGATGTCACAAGGAGGATAAATATCAGAGCTTATGATGAAGAGGAAAGGTCCTCTAAAGGTATTATCATTCTACCTATTCGTAGTGGTCTTGTGGTAAAAAACACTCCCTTCCAAATCTTAGACCTTGAGTTGGGATACAACATGCTACTAGGGAGACCTTGGATACATGAAATGCAAGCTATACCTTTGACATACCATCAATGCATCAAGTTCCCACACTAGGGAGAGGAGATCATCATAGAGGGAGATCCCAATCCGTTCCATTATTGTAATACGGTCCAAATCAGCATTGATAACTAGGTACCATCAAACCAAGATGTAAGCATACCATCCTCTTCAGATTCAAATCCCAAGGATGTCACACGGGCAGTAGGAAAGATAGTCATTAACCAGGACACAAGTATTACCTCCTCTTCAGATTCAAATCTTAAAGATATCACATAGAAAGCAGGAAAGATATCCATCATGGACAAGGGCTGTGGTGAATATAGATATGAAGAGGATTTTACCATCACACACATGCCTCAAAGCCCAAGAACTCATGGCATGCCACAATCGGTTATTGCAACAGAAACTCCGCAGCCTATTCTATTTAGATGTCCACCCACAACCTTGTTCAGATGGGGAGACATAGTGGAAGAAAATCCTTTTGAACAAGACATCAATACCTGGTTATACCAAGATCCCCCTGAGCCAATCCGACCACCACTACCCTTGTCAAACTATGGTAATGGTTACACAATGATACAAAGATTTGGGTACGATGGTACAACCAGGATGGGGGCAAGACAACAAGGCATATATGAATTGCCTCTCCCACCAACCCAGAGAAACACAAGAGGGTTGGGCTATGGACAACAAAGCACCAATCCTATAATCCAAGACATTCAAGTTAATCAAGAACAAATAGTAGAGATGCACCAGGGGCACAACATAGAACATGTCTTAATAAGAAACATATTAGCATAGTTGTTGCTCGCTGAAGAGGGAACCACACAATCCTGAATAAACCTACACATAGAAATCGATGATAACCAACGAAGTGAGACATCTGAAAAGTATTCTATTGAGATTGACTCCCACGAGTATGAGTGGAGATCCCTTCACAACTCTGAACTGTCGATCCCATATTATTCCCCTCGGTCAGACATTATCATAAATCTAGCAGACCTATTTGACCAACTAACCATTACTGAACAACCCTGCATAGACAAACATGTCATCTATCAGACCTCAAGTAGTGTATCCACATCACAGTCCAATTTTGTAGGCACCATATCAGCAGTCCCTTTCAGTCAACCAGAGCTAAACAACCATGAAAGTATCTATCTTCTACATCCTGAGCTCATAGAGTGGGATCAACAAGGGCCACCTGATTTATATGTCTTCAAAAATGATGAGGCTATAGCTCATTTCATGGGACTAAGGGAAGGAATTCTGTCAGGAGATCACAAGGTAGGCTTCTCCTTTAACCTAGATAGAGTGGCATATTTTGGGGAGGAAGCTCCTCTTTCTAGTCCACAAAAGAAAAAAGATCAAAAGAATGATAAAAATGTAAAACAAGACGTATCTTCTAGAGAAAACCTCACTGAGGTGCTAGAAGATGGAAAGAAGGAACTCCGCCCCTTGACAAAGGAGAAATCAGCCTTACTAGCAGAAGAGACAGAGGAAGTCAATTTGGGAGATGACAAGAACCCAAAGAACATATACTTGGAAAAATCACTCACCCCTAAGGAGAGAGAATAGTTCATCGGTTTCTTCAAGGCAAGGATGATCAATTTCGCATGGTCCTACTTGAATATGCCAGGGTTAGATCTAAAGCTAGTACTACACCATCTCCCATTGCCACCCAATGCCAAGCCTGTCAAGAAGAAGCTGAGAAAGATGCATCCCCATGTTACATTCCTAGTCAAGGTAGAGTTGAAAAATCTCCTAGATGCTAAGTTCATAAGACCCATACCATATGCGGACTAGATATCTAACTTGGTACCAGTTAGGAAGAACAGTGGTCAGATACGGATTTGCACAGACTTTAGAGATCTCAACGTAGCTTGTCCCAAGGATGACTTTCCTTTACCAAACATTGATATGATAGTAGATCTAATGATGGGACATCAAATTCTATCACTCATGGATGGATATTCAGGTTACAATCAAATAAGGATCCCACCAGAGGACCAGCACAAAACAACTTTCACATGTCCTTGGGGAACATATTGTTCGAATGTCATGTTGTTTGGTCTAAAGAATGCTGAAGCGACATATCAAAGGGCTATGACAACTATATTTCATGATTTCATCTACAAAACAATGGAAGACTATGTGGATGACATACTAGCCAAGTCAATACTTTGAAAGCATCATCTACAAGTTTTGGGACCAATCTTTGACAAAATGCAGGAATTCAAGGTCCGTCTAAACCCAAAGAAGTGTGCATTTGGTTTCACAGTAGGAAAATTAGTGCAGTTCATAGTGTCACATAGAGGAATCAAAGTGGACCCAGAAAAATTCAAAGCAATATTGGACATGCCTCCACCATCGAACCTAAGACAACTAAGAGGATTACAAGGAATGCTCCAATCGATTAGACGCTTAATAGCTCAACTAGCAGACAAGTGCCATCCATTCCGACATCTATTGCATAAAGACATCAAATTCATATGGACAGAGCAATGTGAACAGGCATTTCAAATATTCAAGGACTACCTTCTCAAGTCTCCTATATTGGTACCACCAGTTCAAGGTAGAACACTGCTTCTATATATCTCAGCAACAGAATCAGCATTAGGTGTACTCTTGGCACAACATGATGATGCAGGTAAAGAAAGGGCTATCTACTATCTAAGAAGAACATTATTTGGATATGAGTTAAACTATACACCAATTGAAAAATCATTCCTTGTAGTTGTCTTTGCCCCCAAGAAGTTGAGACACTATATGTTGAGTCACCAAACAAGGTTGATCGCACATATTGATCCTTTAAAGTATCTCCTAAGCAAAGCAGCGCTCACCGGATGGCTAGAAAAGTGGGTAATGATCTTAAGTGAGTTCGACATTGAGTGCATAGACAAAAAGGCCATCAAAGGACAATTGATCATGGATCAACTAGCAGAGGCACCCACTCAAGACCATTAGCCTATAATTTCTTACTTTCCTGATGAATCTATCATGACACTACAACCAGCGATCGAGGTATGGAAACTATATTTTGATGGATCGTGTATGAACCATGGTGTGGGGGCATGGATAGTGTTTATCACTCCAGATCATGATACAATTCCAAAGTTTTTCAGACTTAACTTCCCATGCACCAACAACATAGCAGAATATGAAACACTGGTCATCGGTCTATAGAGAATCAAGAACCTTAAAGTCTTTGGTGATTCAAAATTGGTCATTAGTCAAGTCAATAATGATTATATGACCAAATATGAGAAGCTCATACCATATAAAGCATAGATGGAACAACTGCACACCAAGTTCCATTACATCTTCTTCGAGCAAGTCCCAAGAGCACATAACAAAGCTGCAGATGTGATGGATACCATAGCATCATTGATTGATATGCTAGGTAATGAAAAAAAATTCCAGTTTCTAGTGGAGAAACTCTTGGTGCCCTCACATCAGGCATCTATCATAGAATCAGCATGTTTTCTTGTTGGTCCTGAATCCCCATGGTACCAAGATGTCTATAACTATCTCCAAAACAATGTCTTACCTCCCAACTATCCTAGGAACCAAAGAAAGTCCCTCATCTACCAAGCCTCTAGGTATACCATCCTCTCAACTAATTTATACAGACGAAGTCTAGATGGAATGCTATTATGATGTCTCACTTCCATGGAATCCCAGAAAGCTTTGTACAAGGTACATGAAGGAATTTGTGGAACCCACGGAGGTGGCAACAACTTAGCTAAGAAGATCATCTGTATGGGATACTATTGGCCCACAATAGAGACAGATGCACACAAACATGTACAAAGGTGTAGACAGTGTCAGATTCATGGAGACCTCATCCATGCACTAGCCCAGGAACTAAATCCTATCACATCACCATTACCATTTTCAATGTGGGGATTTGACCTAGTGGGAAAAATTACACCTTCTTCAGCAAATGGACACAAATACATCATAGCAGCAACAAAGTACTTCACCAAGTGGGTGGAAGCAATTCCCCTAACTTACATCATTGGAAAGCAAATAGAAATGTTCATACTTAACCACATTATCTATCAATATAGGATCCCCCAAACAATCCTGACAGATCATGGTACACCTTTCTAGAATAAGGATGTTGAAGACCTATGCGAACAGTTCCATATCAAACAAGGGTTCTCCTCATTTTACTACCCTCAAGGGAACAGACAATCCGAAGCTACAAACAAGACAATCTTGAAAATCCTAAAGAAAATAGTGAATGAATTAGGGCAAGACTGGAATTTATAGCTTAGTCCCACACTATGGGCATACATAACTAGTGTGAGAACTATTAGGAATAAGGTGTCTCAACCTTGGATAATTCCTATTCTTATTATTTGTTTTGTAAAATGTATTTCTTGCAAATAATGTAATTAAGTGTGAGTGTACATGTCTAGTTGGCATGTTGATGTG
>MU226618.1:1341059-1351632 GCA_018584345.1 Thuja plicata
TAGTGTAGGAAGTTGTTTCCGCACCTGAGTTTCCTTACAAGTGGTATCAGAGCCTGATCAACTTTTGATCCTAGTTGTTGGGTAGGTTTTTTTGAGCTAATCTCAAGTTGAGTGGGAGTTTTTTGTGTAGAGCATTCTGAATCTTATTTGTAGATTGAGATGGCAATTTCCTCATACAGTAGAATGGAGGTGGAGAAATTTAATGGCACTAATTTTGAGTTATGGAATCTCAAGATGGAAGACATGCTTGAAGACTGTGATCTATGGGAGGCTACTTCACTTGATGTGAGACCTGCAGCGATATCTCAAGTGGATTGGGAGATCAAGGATCGGAAGGCTAAGGGTCTCATCAGAATTTGTCTAGTAGATGTCGTTCTTCTGAATGTTCTTGATGAGACTACTGCAAATTCTTTGTGGAAATGTCTTGGGTCTATGTATCAAGCCAAATCTATGGTGAATAAGTTGTTCCTAAGAAAGAATTTGTATTCTTGAAGAATGGAGAAAGGTGGATCCGTAACTGATCATCTCAATGCATTCAATTTATTGATTGCATAGTTGGCATCATCCGGTGCCAAGATCGAGGAGGAGGATCGATGTATGACCCTACTTTGTTCCTTGCCAGATTCATGGGACCATCTTATGATGGCTCTTGGAAGTACTATAGTCACATTCCATATGGATGATGTGGTGTCTTCACTGCTATTTGAGGATATGCGAAGAAAGACTTTGGATTCGTCTAAGAAAGCCCTTGTTGTTCGCGGGAGATCCAATGACAAAGGAAAGTAGAATGACAATAAGTCAAAGAAGGGTAGATCCAAATCCCATGGGAGTTCTAAGACTCTTGGAAATTCCAAGGAAAAATGTTGGAACTGTGATAAATCTAGGCACTTCTAGAGGGATTGCAAAGAACTGAAGAAGAAGAAGAAAGGCTCAGATTCAGCTTCCAAAAAATCTCAAGAAGATGGAGATGCTTTTATTGTAGCTTTGGTAGCCCATGCATCTGATGATGTATGGTTGGTAGAATCGAGTGCTTCTTTTCACATGACCTCTCATCGAAACTGGTTCTCAAAATATGAAGAGTTTGATGGTGGAAAGATGTACTTGGGTGATGATTCTCACCTAAAGATACTTGGACGCGGAAGGGTCAATATCAGATTTCTTGATGGACGAGTAAAGGGAATCAACGAAGTTATGCACATTCCAGGTTTGGCACGAAACCTATTATCTGTAAGTATGTCAAATGATGTAGGTGTGCAAGTTGTCTTTTTGAAAGATGGATGTAAGATGATAAGAGGTTATATGGTGCTCACTAAAGGTACTAGGAGAGGTACTTTGTTTCAGCTTGATGCATGCATTGCTCAGTGCAATAGTTCTTCTATTTCAAAGAAGAGAGCGGCTATCACTTCATCCCCACCATCTAAACATGCAGTAAAGAAGACTATGGAAATGGGTTCCAATGGCAGTGCAGTAAGTGTACCTAAGGGTGCAAACACTTTGGAAGGCAAGCCTCCTATAGAAAAGACAATGTTGTGGCATATGAGATTTGGTCACATTGGTGAGAAGGGTCTTAGGACCTTTAAAACTAAAAATCTCATCGAGGGGCTAAATGATTGTAATCTCGAATTCAATTTCTGTGAACACTGTGTTTATGGTAAGAAAAATCATGTTTAGTTCTACTCCAATTCTCACAAGTCTTCTGGACTTTTAGATCTTATTCATTCTAATGTATTTGGTCCTGTAAAAGTTCCTTCTATCTCTGTAACACCCCAAAATTGGCACCTAATAATCCTAATCAATTTTGGTGCGTTCCTTCAATTTTCTCATCTTCAAAGTCCTATTGTACTAGGCAAATTCTTCTCCTAATTGACTTTAATTGACTAAGTTTCAAATGTAGAAAACCCAAATTTGCATAAATCTAACATCACGTTTAATTCCTAAATTCTCAATGATTATTAGCTAAAAATACCTATGATTAATTGATTTAAATCTAAAGTCCTAAGTGCTTTTAATTAAATCAATTCCACCCCCTTTGGATAATATACATAAAAAGGAATTGAAAGGTTATTTAATTATTGGATGAATTATCCTCAAAAAATAATTCCATAATTCCATGTGAAAGGACACTTATGTGGCAATAATTCACTCTTTTATTTAAATAATCTTTGCTTATTTGTCTCAAATGGAGAATGAAGAGACAACTGTTTCTTTTCAAGAAACTCTTCACTCTCTTTCCATGGTTTTCTATAAATTGGACTTCTTTTCTTCATTAGAGGAGAGGATTTTGGAGAGCATCAATATTATAGTCAATTTGCATTTCAATTCTTTCATGTTTCAAGCTTTATTTGCATAATTAAGCTAGTTTTAATTCGAATTGATAATGTTTTAGTTTTCATTTATGATTTATCTAACATCTCAATTTGGTGCTTTCAAGCTTCCTAGATTAATTGCAAGATCAATTCTAGCTTAATTTCTTTTCTTTCATAGATTACAAGCACTCTCATTTCTAGATTAAAAGCATTTGATTTTTTTAGATTAATTGCATTTTGCTTCCATAGCTTAGTTGCAATTCATTCTTAGATTAGTTGCAATTCATTGTCATAGCCTAATTGCTTCTCAATTCATAGGTTAAGAGCATTTTCTCATAGACTAGTTGAAGATTTCATAAGATTCATGGCAATTCTTCTCTTTTTGCATTCTTAAAATCCTCCATGTTAGCAATGGTTAGGTTGTTGGCTCTTGTTCAGAGGGTAAAACTCAACATCCACAACTAATTAGGAGGCAACAGGTCGCCTCAATTGAATTTGTAGAACAAATAATTCATGTTTGTCTTTGTGAATTGAGCGATTGTGTAAAGACTATGTTGTGTTTGTGTTGAATTTAGAGGTCTACATTCAACATATAACATTTTGGCGCCCACCGTGGGGTAGAAAAAACAATTTCTGGCCTCATTTTCAAATCTGTTGACTGTGTTTTTTAAGCTCTATCATACGTCTGTACTGCACTGGTACAGATTCTCGCGCGAAGTTTTACTTCGAGCCGTGTGAAGTTTTGCGTTGAGCCGCATGAAGATTTGCTCCTATAGCACTTTCTCACGTGAAGAAATAGTTTTCTCGCGCGCGTCAAAGCACTTGCTTGCGTGTGTAGAAGTACTTTCTCGTGTGAACTTTTACAGACAGGCATTTAAAGTTCAGAATTTTTAATATATTATTTCTCTGTTCTGACCTCTGTTTTCTGCTCTGATTTTTCTGTTTCTGGTTTTTTGCTGTAGCATAACAGTGGTTTGCAGGTTCACTTGTCAAAGATTAAAAACATTCTAATGGTTTACTTTCAGGACGATATTCAAAGACATTATTAAAATGTCATGTTTGTTTACTATTTTTCATTCACATAGTCTAAATAGGGCTTTGTTAAAATTTCGTAACGATCCCAATAGCAAAGTAGGGTAATAGGCTCTTCATTACATGGAATTGATGCCCATGTTTGATTCTGAGACCCAGATGTTGCTAGCATGATGGATACTTGGGGAAGAAAAGCAAGATAAGTGAATCTTTAGCACTTCTACTTGTTAGGGGATTATGCTCTTCTCTCTTTGAGAGAATCAGAAACCCAAAGACTTGTGGATTTGGTGGAGTGAAACTATCATGGTGATGAACATGCTTGATGTGTTTGGCTGAGGTGCAAAGGTAGAGAAGTATGCTCTTCTCTCATTGAGAGAATCAAAAAATCAAACCCTTGAATCCGAACCAAGTTGAGTCACCTTTAGAGGGCCTGCCGGAAGTTGAACCTCCAGGAATGACCCAAGTGAGTACAAACCTTTCGCCGGTGATTCCACCTCGCTCTAATAAATTCTGCTTCATTGTAGTCTAAAGACTCCAAAGCCATAGTAACTTCTTTCTCATTGATTTTGACTATCATCATGAGAAAGCCTTGTTTGTCATACTGAGTGGCACCGCTCCCAGCCTTGCTTGCGAGGGTGTGTGACTTATAAGTGTTGGTGTGGCTGCGAGGCCCCAGCTTTATATCAGAGGCACTAGAGGTTATTGTGAATGGAAGCCTATTAAACACTCTCTTAGTTAGATGCCTACCCGGTTCACCTCTAAAAGGAGGCATAATCTGTGCACATGGAGAGGGAAGAATCTCTCCCCTAGATTCTCGACATAGGTATGCACTTGGATGTTTGAAGTGGTATATGACGCTGGCCCCTATTTAAGGGTTACCTTCAAACATATATACTTAGTCCTTGGAAACACTAAAAACACGGGTGCTCTTTCAAGGGTGACACTGCTATGTGAGGTGAACGCATACGCATAAGATAGTGAGGCATAGATTTTGTCTTCTCAACCAATTTTCTTTATAGGGATAATTGAGTGTTTTTTCTTGAGTCTTAAACTGTCCATTCTATCATTCAAACAAAGAATCCCATGTTTCTACCAAGTTGCTTTGTCCTTGGTGGAATTGTTTTTGACTACTGTCTACATCACTACCTGATTGAAACTTTGTGTTTTTAAACAAATGCTTGTCACCTTGAAACAGAGATTGCTGATTTATATCATCTTAAAACTATCCTAATCCTGGATATCTTGTTAGAGAACAGTTCTCACTGTGTCTTGAAACCTGGTCTTTACCTTGAAAACTGAGTTTATTTATCTGCCTCTTGTCTAGATTTGATTGCTTGTTCCTTCATTGTCTGCAGACTGAAACTAGTTGTTTCGAGTCACAAACTGACTGATTCATACTCGAACTTGTCTTGTCTCTTTGTCTCCATCCTGTTTCTTATGTTTTGTACCTTGCGACATGATAGTCATATCTCAGCTATTCTAGCCATACCTCTGATGATTCATGCTGGGTGCATCTCATACCTTGGCTGTCCTAGCCTATTACCTTGTCTTTTTTTGATACCTTTAGAGACAGAGTTCTGAGTCAGATCTTAAGTTTCCTCTCATATCAGCTTCATCTATGCCTATTACGACTAGGAGTGGTACTATCTTTCCTATACGCGGTTCTCTAGTAGTTAAAAGTAAACCTCACAATCAAGGAAAAGGTCATTTTGAACCTATTATTCAAGTGGATAATCAAGAGGGATCATCGCGTTCCTCTTCCCTGTTTAGTGCGGACCCAATTCTGAATCTGAAGCTAGTGCTTCAGTTTTGTTCTAATCTGTTGTTTCAAGATCAGCATAATCCATTTATCTCAAAGAAGCCATCTATTTGGGTTGATCCTATTAATGAACCTCACTGCCTTAGGGATCCTTTTTCACATTCCAATCCTTTTGATTTGCCAAAAAGCACATTGGCTACAAGTTCTCACTCTCATACTAAAGGAGTGCATACGGAACAATCTCACGTTAACAACATGATGTCTCCTTTCGATTACACACAAGGTCATGACCAATCTCAACATGAATAAGGTCAAGAGAAACACCAGGGTCAAGACCAAACTCAAAGTATTTATGAAATTCTTGGCAATGACGATGACCCTATAACTCAGAATGATATAGACGCAGCAAAGTCTAATAAAGCTCTTATTAAAATGATGGAGATACTCCTTGCAGAAGACAAAGAAAAATATTTCCTAGATTTAGCAAATCAAAGAGTCAAATTACCCGCTAACTTCCAATTGGATACACTTATCGCTAAAGAAGAGGAAACTGAAGCCTCCAAGTTGCATAAGATAATTCACAACATGCAAGGACAACTTAGCCAACTTATGAAAGACAAGGACAAACCTACACAATAGTTCATAATGGAAAGTATATGTCCTTTTTCTGTTTGATAAGAGTATTGTTATGCAACCTTTTCCCAAAGGTGTAGAGCTCCCAAAGTATGACAAGTACCTAGGTACCTCTGATCCCCAAGATCATTTAAGAGAATTTGGTGCCTTGTCAATGGATTTTATACATGATCAAACATATTTGATGCATCTTTTTCCATGAAGTTTAGGTGGGCCTGCTATGGAATGGTTCTCACGATTGCCCACTGGCATCAAAATTTTTGACGAGATTACTAATCTTTTTATGCAACACTATTCTCATAATGTTCAACATCCTATTAACATAATGGATCTTTGCAACCTTAAACAGAAGCAAGGGGAACCATTCTTGACATTTCTCCAAAGATGGAGACAACTTTGCACAAAGTACCCTCGCAAAATACCCGAGTCTGAGAAACTTGATATATTCTTGGATAATCTCACACCAGACTTTGGGTATCAAGTCCAACTTCAAGGTCCCCTTAAATTTGATAGTATGATAAAATAGGCTATGAGAATAGAAGCCTTCATGGTTAAAAAAGGTGAATTGACCTTATATAAAGATAACAAGAAAAATTCCTCATCGTCCAACAAAGAAAAAGGTAAATTCCCCAACAAAAATAGAGATGTTGTGAACGATGGGGTGGTTGATAACGTGAATTCAACTTCTTTGAAACTGGTCTTTAATCTCACCATGGGTATGCAAGTGACCAAAGCTATTGCAAAGGCAGTCACCAATGCTCAACAGCCTTCTAGATTTGCTGGCAACAAACCTTGGGTACCACGACCCAAGCATGAATTTACCCCTCTAGGAGAACCAATTGACATGGTTTTCAAAAATTTGGTACAAAATCAAATTCTTACTCCTTTGGAGAAACATTTATACGATCCACAACCAAGACCTCATTGGTGGAATGAGAATGATTACTGTGATTACCATCAGAACAAAGGTCACAAGACTACTATTTGTTATCAATTAAAACATAAAGTTCAAGACTTGATTGATGACCAGGTCAACATTGTGGGGAATCATAACAAGAATTTAGATCATCAAGCATTCAAAGACCCCTTCCCTCGTCATGAGAAAGGTGAATCCTCCAACACTTAGAATAATAATGCCAAAGTTAATTATGCCAATGCCACTTACGATAATGTGATCAACATGATTGAACCAATGGGAGTGGAATATTGCAATATGTTTAGCGGCAAGGGAAGTGGGAATTTTTTTAGACCCAGAACCCCATTTGTCATAAGAGGCCCTAACTCTCAATCTAAAACATCCTGAGATTGTGTGAACATTGTTACTCGGTCTAACGCTAGAATCACTATCAAGGGTCCTAACCCTCCTGATGCTACGTCCGAGCCAAAATAAACTATGGATAAGACTATTGTTGGTTCTACCAACAAGACCACGAAGGTGGTCCCTATGCCTCTTGCTACTGGTTATAGCATTCTTGACCAGCTTCAAAGGACCAATGCTTAGATAACTATTTTTGAGCTATTAAAAATCTCGCCTGCTCATAGGCAGATTCTGGACAAAGCTCTCACTAAAGCTAATGTCCCCAAAGATATCAACTTGGATCAGTTTCAATCCATGGTGGGTCATTTGACCTCGCTGCATTACTTATCCTTCTCTGATGAAGATGATCACTCAATTAGTCACCCGCACAATGCTCCTCTGCACATAGAAGTCATGATAGGCAAACAGTTAGTCCGCCACGTGCTCATTGATAATGGTGCTGGTCTTAATATTTTCTCCGCTCATTTTCTTACTCAACTAGGTTATGGCAAGGATCACATAGATTCCCACAAGAGAATTACCATAAAATCTTATGATGAGGAAGACAGAACATCTAAAGGTCTAGTTGTGCTACCCATTCAGGTTGGCCCAGTTGAAAGAGACATCATATGTCAGGTGCTAGACCTTCCTCTTGTGTATAATATTTTACTAGGAAGACCATGGATTCACAAGATGCAAGCAGTTCCTTCTACATACCATTAGTGTATCAAGTTCTCTTTTCAAGGTGCAGAGGTGACTATTCCAACTAGCATGGGATCTTCTTGTAATGCTCTCACTCAATCAGTCGATAGTCTTGTTCTGACTAATAGAGAATACACAGAACTCTATGATGCCAAGCTCAAAGACATGGAACAGACACTTAAAATCATAGATATAGACATGGGGGGATATCAAATGGAGCCCGTGCTATCATTAGCAGCTCTTCCCCTATCTCCTAGATCTTATGGGAGACCTTCTATACATAATAAATCTTCCATTACCCCTGAGGTAGTTTATGAGGGTACATTTGTAAGGTCTAATACACCATTGGAAGATGAAGATGAGGACAAAGCTATCAAAGCTTGGCTTTGTAAAGGAAAGAACAAAGCTGAACAAACTACCCCGGCTCATGAATTAAATCCTAATAGCGAGGGTCTTAAGATTATGAAACATTTTGGGTACAAAGGAAGTGGCCCTATAGGTGTGAATGGCAATGGGTTAGTGGAACCTATTCAAGCTATAGGTCAAAAGACAAAAGATACCACTAGGTTAGGTTTCAAAAAGGTCCTGTTTCATTTAGGGATCAATAAATTTGTGCCAAAAGTAGAGCCTACACCAAAATCTGAAAGTACAACTGTAACTAACACTATACAAGACAGCTCAGATGAGGATTGCTTTCCTTATCCGATCCCTCCAAACTTGGTAGCATTCTTTGCTGAGGTAGATAAGTTTGTGCCACGTACCTGTACTACTAAAATAGACAGTGATTCTGATCAAACTACTCCATTTGAGACACTTACTTATGAGCAATGGAAAGACTCACAAGATCCTAACTTCAAAGGAGAAGAGTACATACCACCAAAATTTCAAGAACGGTGCACACAAGAACAAACTAGTATTACAAGAACTCAAAAACCTTCATGGTGCAAGCACCCAAGTCAAAGTTCAGATACAGACTCTCATGAGTATGTTTTTGATAGTTTTTCAGCAGGATCTTATGAAAGACCTCTCGACGTAAGTGAGGAGTCTAGTGAAAAGCCTAAAGAGTCTGATTCTATAGGTGTTGACATGTCTTCTACTTTGATCGTTAGAGATCAAAAGGATTCAAACACACCTTTGGATGAGATCAGTCTAGATCCCCTCTTGCTAGTTAATGCTTTCGATGATGACTATACTATGGACGCACTTGAACCTATCACATCTCTTTCCCTCCAACATCCTGAATTAATAGATTGGAATTCCTCTTCTTCATCCAGTGAAGTCCTTACATTCCAGAATTATTACACCTTAGCTTGCTACCTTCACGCTATTGAGCCCGTAATGTCCTCCACTAGTGAAGAAAGTGTTAATGTGATCGAGGCTAACATCAAGTACCTTAGTCAGAAAATTAAAAGAAGAAAAAATAAGCACTCTGATGGTGAAAACCATGTTGTGGCAGTATCAGAGCCAAAAAAAGTAAAAAGAAAAGACGTACCCAAAGGTGAAAACCTCTTTGAGGCGCCTAAGGATGAGGTACTTAATGCACTTTCGAGTCACTTCCAGGAATGCTCATCAGTGTTAATTGAGCCTACTCAGCCGATAAATCTGGGAACAGAAGAACATCCACATATCATCCATGTGGCCAAGTCATTATCTTCAGAGGAACTTAAGGAATTTATAGAATTTTTCCAAGAGAAAAAGATAAATTTTGCATGGATGTATTCTTACATGTCGGGTGTGGATCCTGACCTCATTATGCATCACTTATCAATAACACCAGGTGTGAAACCTATCAAACAAAAACTTAGAAAGATACATCCGCATGTGGCTTTACTAATCAAGGTAGAATTGGAAAAACTTCTGAAAGCTTGGTTCATCCGAGCGATTGATTATGCAGAGTGGATTTCTAATATAGTCCCAGTAACCAAACATGACAAATCTATTAGGGTCTGCATGGGCTTAGAGATTTAAATTTGGTATGCCCTAAAGATGATTTTCCACTTCCCAATATTGACATGATCGTGGATATGATAGCGGGATATGAGATGTATTCCTTAATGGACAGCTTTTCTGGCTATAATCAGATCAAAATTGCACCAGAAGACCAAGAGAAAATAGCTTTTATTTGTGCATGGGGTACATTTTTTTGGAATTTTATGCCCTTTGGTTTAAAGAATGCTGGGGCTACTTATCAAAGAGCTGTTACTACAATATTTCATGACATGATGCATAGGACAATGGAGGACTATGTCGATGATACGCTTGCCAAGAGTATGGATAGAAAAACACATCTCACTGATCTAGGTCCTATACTAGATCGTATGGAGAAATTTAGGTTGCGTCTAAACCCTAAGAAATGTGCATTTGGGGTTACTTCTGGAAAATTACTAGGCTGCATTATTTTGGCAAAAGGAAATGAGGTGGATTCGAAAAAGGTATAAGCTATAATGGAAATACCACCACCCTGTAATATCAAACAAATCAGGGGTCTTCAAGGTTGAATCCAATCTATCAGGTGGTTCATCTCACAATTAGCTGACAAGTCACAACCTTTCACCAAAACTCTACATAAAGGTGTGACTTATGACTGGAACAAAGAATGTGAATAAGGGTTTCAACAAATTAAATAGTATCTAGCTAATACACCCATACTGATACATCCCATTCAGGGGAAGCCTTTGATCCTATACATCTCAGCGACAGAAACATCCTTGGGTGCCCTCTTGGCCCAAGAAGATCCAAATCATAAAGAAAGAGCCATTTACTACATCAGCAGAACATTGGTCTCTTACGAAATGAATTATTCAGTAATTGAGAAGGCTTTCTTAGCAGTAGTGTTTGCTTCCC
>MU226618.1:1351997-1363006 GCA_018584345.1 Thuja plicata
GTCTTTGGAGACTCACAACTAGTTATCAATCAAGTCAACAATACTTATCAAACCAAAGATGAAAAGTTGGTACCCTATAAAAGGATGGTTGACAGCCTTAAGAATTATTTTGCACATGTCACTTTTCCACAAATTCCCCAAGCAGATAATAAAGTGGCTAATGCTATGGCTACTTTGGCCTCTATGTTGCAAATGCCAGAGAATGATTTCAGACATGAGTTCCTAGTGGAGACATTATGCTACCCTGCCTATGACTCTCCTAACTCCCAGATGGTCTTTTCAGTAATTGGACATGATTCATCTTGCTACCACCACATATACTTCTATCTCCATAACCAAACTATTCCTGACACATATACTAGAAATGAAAAACACCATCTAATCCACAGTGCTTCACGATACGTCATCGTAGAAAATGACTTGTATAGACGGGGTCTAGATGGTACCCTCCTTAGGTGTCTAGAACCTGATGAGTCTAAACATGTGTTAGAAGAGGTACATGAAGGCATTTGTGGTTCTCACTCAAATGGCATGACACTGGCTCATAAGCTTATTAGAGCTGATTATTATTAGCCCGATATGGAGAAGGAAGCTACGCAGTTTGCCAAATCTTGTAAGAAATGTCAACTCCATGGAAACTTGATTCAAGATCCAGCTAAGGAACTCATTCCTTTTATCACCTTTTAGCCATTTCAATAGTGGGCTTTCAACTTAGTAGGTCAGATATATCCATCTTCCTCTAGAGGACACAAGTACAACATCACTGCTACAGATTATTTTACCAAATGGGTTGAGGCAGTGCCTCTTAGTGTAGCTGATGGAAAATCCGTAGCTATGTTTATCTTAAACTACATTATTTGTAGATATGGTGTACCTTCCTTTATTATCACTGACAATGGGGGATAGTTCAAGAATAAATATTTGACAAATTTATGTGCTAAGTTCAAGATCATTCAACATTGGTATTCTATTTATTACCCCCAGGGTAATGGGCAAGCTAAAGCTTCTAACAAAACAATTCTCAAGTTCCTACACCGTACGGTACACAAGTTTGGACGGGATTGGCACCTCCAGATAAATCTAGCTTTATGGGCCTATCGCACCAGTATCAGAATGCCCACAGGGGCCACACCCTTTTCTTTAGTCTATGGTGCAGATGCTATACTACCTATTGAGGTGGAGATTCCTACATTACAAGTCTCTTTGAAAGGCCTCGTTACAGATGATGACATGAGAATATCTTGGCTTCAAGAGCTGGAGTTACTAGATGAATGTCGGAAGGTGGCATTCGATCATCTCAGAGCATACCAAAAGAGGATATCAAAGAGTTATAATAAGAAAGTCAAACCAAGAGACTTCAAAATAGGTGATCTCGTCCTGAGAGAGAATCCTAAAAATCAACAACAGCGGACTCAGAAAGGGAAGTTTGAGCCAAACTAGCTTGGTCCTTATATCATTACTGTAGTATTTGGGTCTAGCGCTTATCAGCTCTCCACTACAGAAGGTGAACCACTCAAAGAGCCCTTCAATGCTCTTCACCTAAAGAAATTCTATAGTTGAGATATCTTTTGCATGCTCATGTACATACTTTATTTCTAAAAAATTCCTAAAAATTGTAAAATGTCATGAAAAAATGATCATCTTAGTGAAAAACTGGTGCCAGGTGCTTTGATGTATCTATTATCTTGGTGAAAACATGGTAAATAGGCACCTTGATAATATCAAAAAAAAAATGAAAAAATTCAAAAGAACAAAAAAAAAAAATTGAAAAATACAAAAAAAGAGAAAAAGAGAAAAATGTGCCATTGATGAAAACCTGGTAAACAGGCGTCATGGTAGAAAAAATAGAATTTCTGCCAAGATGGTGGAAACTTGGTAAATAGGCACCTTTTCTTTTGCAATGCTTTATCTGTCGCAGCATGTCTTGGCTTTCTTGCAATTGCTTTCCTGCTTTAGTTGCTTCAGTTGTTTTCTTGCTTCAGTTTGCTTTCCAGCTTTAGTTCACTTTCCTGCATTAGTGTGCTTTTGCTTTCCGTCATCTTTGAGATTTTGCTCGACCTCACATGGATTGAAACTGGTCATACTCGAGGGCATGTTCCTGGTCTAGGGGGTATTGTCTTATCTTTTGGATTTCTTCTCCTCTTGCATCGGTCACTAGTGGATCTCACTACGTCTGCCTGTCGATGCCTCATAGCGCTTCGTCTCTTCTTGAGAATCTCTTTTGCATCAGTCACTAGTGGTCCTCACTGTGTCTTCCTGCTGATGCTTTGATCTTGTTATCGATCTTTATGCTTGAGAATCTCTTGCGACAGTCACCAGTGGTTCTCACTGAGTCTGCCTACTATCGCTACATTGCTGAGATTTCTCCCATTCATTTTGCTCTGCTTTGATCCATTCGTTACTTTGAGGCATGGCTCCCCATTTCAATTTCTCTTTGGTTTACACTTGAGTCAGTAATATTTTTAGTCCTGAAGGACAACTCTCTACTGGCACAAACCGGTGTTTCTGAACACCTTAATCAAACAGTGTTTTTCAACACTCTCTTTGGACACATCTATGTTTTTCAACACATTTCAGATTTCTCATGACGTAAACATCTCTTGATAGCAATAAAACACATTGCACTCACAAGCACAATGATATTTTTCAACACCCTAAACATAGACACATTCATAAGCTTCGAAGCATGTTGGGATATGATTGACTCTTTCATAGTATGTTGTCTGTTCTTATGGATTTCATTGATATTTTCTTTGTCTACTGCTTGTTGGTGTGGTTTCGATGATCTGGCAACGTCAAATAAATAGGGTGTATGTGATAAGAGCTTCTACATTAAGGTGGAAAAGCCTCACATCCCTCGATCTTATTTATTTGTACGCCAAGGGGAGGTCAGAATTATCTCCTTGACTATTATTGCTATGTTTGTTTACTTGTGAATTATTACTATATCAAGTTGGAAACAATGTTCAGGTCACCTTGGCTTTTGTGCCTTGGTGCTTATGTTCATTTCCTATATCTTATCCGATGAAAGTCATATTCATATTCTTTTGGTTGCAGCGGCACCAGTAAGGATTGTATTGACTCCGATGATCCAAAAGCACCCGATGATGATAAATACGATGAGTCCAACAACCAAAGTCCTAGGATTGCATTTAGCTTAGGCTTGCATTTGCATTGTAGGCTTGCATTCACATTTTAGGCTCGCATTGTGGTAGTTTGGTGCTCTCTTCATTATCTCCTCATTCTTCAAAGGTCCTCATCTTTCATCATGGTTCTTCTTGACTGCATGAGTGTCCGTCCTCGTTCTCAATCTTCGTGAGTGTCCTTTTGGCTAGTATCTGTTGTATATTGTGAATGCCCTGCATGAGATGATTAGTACCATTGCATTCATTAAATTCCATTCATTTTCAAGAAGTGCATTTCCATAAATTCATTTGCATACATATATCCATACACATGTGCATCCATTATAAGCATAACTCAAATCATACATAGCATTTATCCATCTAAACATCATAACATTTTCATACATCAATAAAACACATGCATAAACATTTGCATATTCATTCATCGCATACATTTCTAATCCATACATCTAAATCATATAGGAAATCATCTCATCAAACATACACATTTAAAGCAATATATACACATGTACAATGATGCCAAAAAAATTGAGCTCGTATATGTATCAATCGGTCTGAATGTACAAGGGTGCTACTCAAGCACAATAGGTCAAAATGGTGGTACAATATACATCATAACCTAACCACCTAGAGGAGGTGGAGGTGGGGGCATCCCTTGCTACTGAGGAGGTGGACCCTATGGAGGTGGTCCTGCTGGAGGTGGTCCCTGTGGAACAGCTTGAGCGCCTGCATACTCTGAAAAAGGTAGAATCTGATCTGCGGCCTCAAGAACTGCAAGAGTATACACAACATAATAGTAGGCCACCTGAGTAGCCTCATATCTAATATCCAGCTGTGCCCTGGCTAGTGCCTCTTGCAACTCTCAGACCTCCTGGTCCTGCTCTGATATCTAGGTATCTCTGATAACCACTTGTGTATGGAGGTCATCACACTCCCTTTATGTCTGTCGCACTCTCTCTCTTGATCTACGGAGAGCCTCCTGTAGCTGAGTCACCTATCTTCCTACTAGAGTGTCATTCAAAACTGCATTGGCCATGACAGTATCATCACCCTGCACTGCAACTCTATCATGGATACCACTAGGCCCAGCACCTGTATCTGATCCCATAGGCCTCAGTGATAGTAGTCTAATGTGTACGTGGACATACCACTCTATCGTACTGCTGTGGTGGTGGCTACTGTGGCTGTTGATCCTGTGGCTTCTGACTCTGAGGCTACTGTCCTAGAGGAGGACCCTACTGTGCCTACTGCTATAGTGCTGGGTGTACCACCTGAGGAATCTGTCCCACTAGAGATGTGAACCTCGAAAATGGATGTGCCAATAGCTGATCTCTGTATGCAGGTGTCACACCTACTTTCGTCATTGTAGCCATGTAATCCCACCGAGATGGTGGTACCTGAGCGTCTATCAGTCTATGCCCTCTGTCAAGTTGCCTCTGCCAACCCTTCTTCATCTCATTGACAAATTGGGCATAAGTGCAATACTCGAGCGATACATCCTGAGGCCTCCTGAACTGGTGCAGCACATGCATAAGTAGAAAGCACTCAATCACTATGATGGTACACCCTATCAGAGGACACGAACAAAACATCTATGATAGCTCATGACAAGCATCGTCCAAGACCTCAATAGCTACCCACAGTTGCCATATCACTGCAACCATATCATCAATCTATGCACACCACTGCTTAGTCTTACCCAGCACAGGCTGGGTCATCGGACCGGCGTATCTGTAAATATACGGCTCTAATGGCTGCCGCGTATCATGAAAAATTGGCCTACATATGGGAAGGTGCTCCCAGGCCCAGATCTGCAACACAACTACTCATGCTGCCATAGTGCGAGCACCCCAATACATGACCTCATGCATCTCATGGTACATCTATGGGAGTATGCACTCACCCCATCCATAAGTGACTATCGACACATCTAGCATCTTCTGGAGCATAACACCCTAGCCACACTCCAAAGCGTGCTGACCGCAATCTGGCACCAGATGATAGCTCAAAAATAATGTGAGAACAACTGCCAAGGGGTAATCTCGGCCATATGTACGTATCAGCTCCTCCCAGGAGATAGCCCGGCCCACCACCAACTGATCCTAAAAAATGGATCTCAAAGCCTATGTACCATCTCTCGGCTGCGTGCAATACTCTACATGAGCTCCATGGAATGGCACTCTCAATATCCAGTATACATCCTTCAGAGTCACCCTCATCTCTCCCTGTGGTAGATGAAAAGTATTCATCTCTAAATGGAAATGCTCAACCAGGGCCCCAAGTAATCTGTGATTTACCTGAATATCAGGTACATCACATAGATATGTCAATCCCAACCCATCAATGTTGGCCCCTTCGGCATCTGATAATCTCTGTAATAACTCACCCATGATAGGATGATGGGACCTGAAACCAATGTCTGGGAGATCGACCTGCAACACAAAAGGATAAAATTGGATCAGTACCTCAACAATGATGATTTTCAGAGAAAAAGACAACAAATGCAGCTATGGAACTATTCTACACACATTTCAATTGGTTGACTCTACGACACCAAAAACATAACAATTTTTGTTTTTTGCCAATTTCCCATGTGAAGAAACTCTTTTCTCTCACGAGGAAACTCTGGTCCCGCGTGAACTTTCTGGCTCGCGGGAAGCGAGATGTGTTCTTGTGCAAGATTCTAGGAATCTCGCGTGGCGCACACACACTCTTCGTGTGAGCGCTAGTGAGGGGCCCGCACATGGAATCCCCAACCCGCGCGAGGATTCAGTTTTCTCGCGCGAAAGGTGATTAGGCCTGGCACGAGGAAACTATTTCCTCGTGGGAGACTTGGCAAAACATGGTCTAAATGCTTAAAAAATCTCACTAACGCTAAAAAATGATAAATTTTTTGCAGAAATACAAGATCCAGTTATGAATACTCACAGGTGCATCGTACTCCGCTAGTCGGTTGTGTCGTCGGGTGCACTCAAATTGATGCATGTGCATAGGAATGCTCTCAATGTCAGCTGGAGTTCTCACCATCTCTAAATTCAAAGGTGAATAATGATTTGAAAATGACCCCTCCGGGCCTTATATAGCCTTTGACCTAATTTTTCAAAGTGCTCCATTTTCCGTGAAAATTACACCCTTGGCTAATTGGACCGTTCTAGATCCATTTTCGTGATCAAAATCAAAATTTGACACTCCTAAGTAGCTCAAAATTGTGTTTTAAAAATTTCAGGACCGACGTGATCGGACGCTTGTGCAGTTAGTTTTCTTATGTTGGTTTCTTGTCAAGATTTTCTCTTGTCATCAATTTCTCAGATTCTGCAATCTTTTCATCAAAGTCAATTTTGTTCAACTATGGTCAAACCTAATCAATGGGACCTCTTGATCACTCTAAATTGATTTTTTTCTCTCTTGATCTATCTTTTTCTATGATTTCTCACTCTCATAATTATGATGTGTCTCCTTTCGATTTCACTCCCGAGGGGGCAAGATGATTACATCATTGAATATTTTCGCATTATTCTTGAATCAGTCTGATCTGAATCAAAAGTTCCCATCGCTAGGGGCATCTCATCACTTAGGGCATAATCAGTTTTTCATACCTTATGGTCAAAATTGGATATTCCATGATCTTGAATCTTTTCATCACATCATCTATCTTGCTAGGTATCTGAGCAATCTAACTTGGATCCTCAAGGATCATGCTTCGTTCCAGACACAATCCTAAATTGATATTATTTTGAGACAGGTATTGGGGGAATCTAACCCTGACTCCTGAAGGTTGAGCCTCGTTCTGGGGGACAATCTTGTGAAAGATATCAATCTGACCAGTGTCTGGGCAATCTAACCTAGACATTGGGGGACTAAGCTTCGTTCTGGAGATGATTCTTGAAATCTCATTGGGTATTGGGGAAATCTAACCCTAATTCCTGAAAGTTATTCTTTGTTCTGAAGATAACTCTCAAAAACTCTTTAGACCGTTATCTAGGCAATCTAACCTGGATCTCGGAGGGCTTACCTTCATATTGGGGCAATCTAACCCTGATTTTGGAGATAGTCCTAGATCTTCATCAGCTCTCAGTGGACATTGGGGCAATCTAACCCTAATTCCGATCTTCACTTCAGACTATTCTTTGAATCAATGCACTACTCACATATCAATTCAAAGAGGCACAAAATGTAACACCCCAAAATTGGCACCTAATAATCCTAATCAATTTTGGTGAGTTCCTTCAATTTTCTCATCTTCAAAGTCCTATTGTACTAGGCAAATTCTTCTCCTCATTGACTTTAATTGACTGAGTTTCAAATGCAGAAAACCCAAATTTGCATAAATCTGACATTACATATAATTCCTAAATTCTCAATGATTATTAGCTAAAAATTCCTATGATTAATTGATTTAAATCTAAAGTCCTAAGTGCTTTTAATTAAATCAATTCCACCCCCTTTGGCTAATATACATAAAAAGGAATTGAAAGGTTATTTAATTATTTGATGAATTATCCTCAAAAAGGAATTCCATAATTCCATTTGAAAGGACACTTATGTGGCAATAATTCACCCTTTTATTTAAATAATCTTTTCTTATTGTTCTCAAATGGAGAATGAAGAGACAACTGTTTCTTTTCAAGAAACTCTTCACTCTCTTTCCATGGTTTTCTATAAATTGGACTTCTTTTCTTCATTAGAGGAGAGGATTTTGGAGACCATCAATATTATAGTCAATTTGCATTTCAAATCTTTCATGTTTCAAGCTTTATTTGCATAATTAAGCTAGTTTTAATTGGAATTGATGATGTTTTAGTTTTCATTTATGATTTATCTAACATCTCAATTTGGTGCTTTCAAGCTTCCTAGATTAATTGCAAGATCAATTCTAGCTTAATTGCTTTTCTTTCATAGATTACAAGCACTCTCATTTCTAGATTAAAAGCATTTGATTTTTTTAGATTAATTGCATTTTGCTTCCATAGCTTAGTTGCAATTCATTCTTAGATTAGTTGCAATTCATTTTCATAGCTTAATTGCTTCTCAATTCATAGGTTAAGAGCATTTTCTCATAGACTAGTTGTAGATTTCATAAGATTCATGGCAATTCTTCTCTTTTTGCATTCTTAAAATCCTCCATGTTAGCAATGGTCAGGTTGTTGGCTCTCGTTCTGAGGGTAAAACTCAACATCCACAACTAATTAGGAGGCAACAGGTCGCCTCAATCGAATTTGCAGAACAAATAATTCATGTTTGTCTTTGTGAATTGAGCGATTGTGTAAAGACTATGTTGTGTTTGTGTTGAATTCAGAGGTCTACATTCAACATATAACAATCTCCAGTTCTGTATATTTTGTATCTTTTATAGATGATTATAGTAGAAGGACTTGAATATATTTCTTGAAAAGTAAGACACAGGTTTTTAGTCGGTTCAAGGAATTTAAGGCTCTTGTGGAGAATCGGACTGGTAAAAGAATCAAGTGTGTGAGAACTGATAATGGTGGTGATTTTTTTTCCATAGAGTTTGAACAATTCTATAAAGAACAAGGAATCGAGAGACATAAGACAACTCCTTACACCCCGTAGCAAAATGGAGTTGCAGAGAGAATGAACAGGACACTCATGGAGAAGGCTAGGTGTATGCTTAGTGGAGCTGGTTTAGAACAAAGGTTTTGGGCCGAAGCTATGGCCACATTATCTCTTGTTGGTAAGACACCCATGGAGGTGTGTTCTGGTAAGAAGCCTTCAATTAGACATCATTGTGGTTTTTGTTGTGAATCTTATGCACATATTCCAAAGGAGAAAAGATCTAAGTTGGAAAACAAAGCTGTCAAATGTATTTTCATCAGATACAGTGTTGGTGTGAAAGGATAAAAGCTTTGGGATCTTATGAATAGTAAGGTGTTGCATAGTAGAAATGTTATTTTCAAAGAGCTAACATCTTCTCCTATTGCGCTACAACCAGATGAAAAAGAAAAGGAAAAAGATGTTGTTCAGTTTCCTCCTACCCCTGAGAAGACTGAACAGAGAGACCATGTTGGGTCTAATAATGGGGAGAGCTCTAGCAGCTCTGATAGTTCAGAAGAAGAGGAAGAACAACCTCAACCTCAGCCCTTGAGGAGATCCACAAGAGAAAGAAAGCAACCAGAAAGGTTTGGTTATTCTATTTTAGATTCCAGTTGTGCTTTTGCTTTGATTACTAACACCAATGAGCCTAGATATGTGAAAGAGGCTTTGGTCATGGAAGATACAGGTTCTTGGATTGAGGCTATGGATGATGAGATGGCTTCATTGGAGAAAAACAAAACTTGGGACCTTGTACCTTTGCCTAAAGGAAGAAAATCTATTGGCTATAAATGGGTTTTCAAGAAGAAATTATGTACAGATGGCAGTGTTGAAAGGTACAAAGCTAGATTGGTTGCAAAGGGGTATTCACAAGTAGAGGGAATAGATTATGGTGAAATATTCTCTCCTGTTGCAAAGTTGGCATCCATTAGATTTTTGTTATCTCTTTTTGCATCATATGATTTAGAGATAGAACAGATGGATGTGAAGACAACTTTCCTTCATGGTGATTTGGAGGAAGAGATTTATCTGTCACAGCCTGAGCACTACATTGTTAAAGGTAAAGAATCCTTATTTTGAAGATTAAAGAAATCTCTATATGGTTTGAAGCAATCTCCTAGGATGTGGTAGCTTAAGTTTGATGGCTTTGTGTTGTCAATTGGATTTGTAAGATCGAAATCAGATCATTGTGTTTATTTTAGAGTTGAAAATGATCGCCTTCTTATTGTTGCATTATATGTTGATGATATGGTGTTGTTTGGGAAAGGTAAGGGTATGATTTCTGATTTTAAATCTCAGTTGTCAGCACAGTTTGAGATGAAAGATCTTAGGGTATCAAGGTACATCTTGGGTATGGAAATTAGTAGAGACGGGTCTAACAAAAAACTTTGGTTGAGTCAGAGTAAGTATGTGAAATCTGTGTTGGACAGGTTTAGCATGGCAGATTGTAGACCACTATGTGTTCCTATTTTAGTGGGAACAAATTTATCTGTAGATGATTGTCAAAAATATCCTAGTGAGGTGGAGGACATGAGTAGAGTACCTAATGCTAGTGCAGTTGGCAGTCTTATGTATGCTATGGTCTGTACTAGACCAGACATTGCCCAAGTAGTGGGAGTCCTGAGTCGGTTTATGGCTAACCCTGGACAGGTACATTGGGATGCAGTTAAGCGAGTATTCAGATATTTGAGGGGTACATCAGATTACTCCATATGTTACCATGGTAACTCTTCTGGATCTCTGCATTCAGTTTGTATTTGTGCGTTTGTGGATTTAGATTGGGCAGGTCATATTAACAGCAGGAGATCTACCAGTGCTTATGTGTTCACTATGTTTGGTGGTGCCATTAGTTGGATGAGTAAGCAACAACCTGTGGTTGCTTTGTCCACTACAGAAGCTGAGTACATGGCTGCTACTTATACTTGTAAGGAAGCCATTTGGCTTAGGAGATTGTGTTCTAATGTTGGTGTTGATGCAGAATAGATTACTATTTGGTGTGACAGTTAGAGGGCTATTTTCCTTGCAAAGAATCCAACTTTCCATATCAGAATGAAGCACATTGGTGTGCAGTTTCACTTTGTGAGAGATATGGTGGAAGATGGAAAGGTAAATTTGGAGAAGGTAGATATTGTGAAGAATGTTGCAGATGCATTAACAAAACCAGTGGGCACTATGAAGTTTAGATTGTGTTCGGAGTCTATGGGCCTTTTGGCCTATAGTGGTTAGTTCCTGTTATGTTCCTATTGCTCTTACAAGGTGTTCAACAAGTGGGAGAATGTTAGGAATAAGGTGTCTCAACCTTGGATAATTCCT
>MU226618.1:1367207-1379521 GCA_018584345.1 Thuja plicata
TCAACCGTTCATATCATCACCAATTCCTATATAATAAACCCTTCATAACCATTTGAAGGATCCAGGATTTCAAGCTCTTGTGCGCCATTACTCTGTCAGTTTGGTTCTAGCATTCAAGCCATCTTGCAATCGCACACCTGTTTCAACTAGCAAATTCTCAACACTTCTCAAGTCATAGACACTACCCCGCCAATACTGAGCATCAAGAACAATGTTTTGAAAGGAGTAGAGAGAAACAATAGAAGCTTCAAGCATCGTGGGGTTTGCATTTATTTGTTTTCCTTTCTCTTGCTTGTACATTTTATTGATTACGTTTCATTGTTATTCATTTTAGTAATATTGTGTACTTGGTTTATATCATTTGTGAAACCTTTTCTACTGACCCTTGCCTTTGGAAAGCTTGGGAACCACGAATCACAAGAAAGAGAGGCGTACAACTGGATTTGAAACATATGATATTCCTCTAGCCCAAATTGACTAATTGAACTCTAGATCTGTACTAATTAGCTTTGTGACCATACCCATGACATAAATAAAAGTGAACATTAATAAAATTATTCATTCCATTCCTTCTAGCTAGATTATATAATTGACTTCTCCAATTATTTTCTATTTGACCAAACTTGAGACACTTAAAGCATTGAATATAGTAACTTTTTGCATTGAAAATAGTAACCATTAAATGATGAGTACCTTTGAGAATTTGGTTGCATAACTGGAGATATGTTTGTAGGTGCATCCAAATTCCATACCTTGCATGTGACTTTAGATTTTTCTTTAGTTTCAACCATTTTTCCTTCACCATTGACGTTCTAATCCGAGTTCTCATAGGAGGACTGATCTTTTTTTATCTATAACACTAAGATTATTTATTGATGCATGTTTAATGTTTATACTATATCCTTTCTAGTACCTTAATTTCCAAGAATTATCTTCTTTCAGCTTAGAATAGGTGTGACTTCAATTACTTCTTAGTACACATACAATGCTACACCATTTCAAGTATTACGTCCCTAAGTTGACATAGAAATAAATTATCGTGATGAGTATATAGCTTCTTAATATGAATATTCAATCCTTAAGTTATGGTTTTATAAACCTAGCTATTCAACCATTAGAGAAGTTCAACATCAATAGTAATAACATAGAACATATATCATAGAAATGGAAAATAACTTTCAAAATATAGTCTCTAGTGCTTGCACACTTCACACCAAGAGAGATATCCTTCACAAACCTTATATCTTCAATTTTCACAAAGAAAAGTGATAAAAAATGAATGCCAATATGAAATTTAACCTTTCTCCAAAAACTACCAAAATTTTCTTCTCTATATGCATAGAGATCACAAATATCTTTGAAAGAATCTATAAATACTTGAAATGTTTCATAAATACATTCAAAACTTCTTCCATACTAAAAACTATTGAGAATATCAACCATAAGGGATTTTGTAAGTTATTCAATCAAAGCTCCCCCTTAGACAATTTTCTTTGTTTAGTTCCAGAGGAAACATCTACACCATCATGAGGTACAAACTCATCATTTTTTTCTTTTTTTCTTCCTTATCATCCTGTTTCTTGACCCATGTCTTCTGCATGTTCTCCTTTTCCTCATTTACATCAATCTTGTTCAAGGGAAGATAAGTCATTTCAATCATTCTTTTTAATAACATAGCAAAGAATCCTAGTTTCTTACAATTGTGATATGTAGGACCATGTTGCAGACCACTTATTCTAACATTAGATATACACTTGATATCCTTCTACCCAAATTTATTAGTGTATAACAATAACCATTGAAATATTGAACATTCCTACTATTGTTTATATGCATAAAACCATTCCTCATCTTCTGCACTCATTATCTTTATGTCCAAACATATTGCACGCATAGCATTGACCATTAAATGGTTGATATTTTATCCAAATTCTAAAATCATTAGATCTATATCTAAACTCATTGCATGAAGAATAATTACCATTGAAAGAGGGAGAATACCTGGTTTGATAAAGAGTGTGCTTCTATAAATTCTTTAAGTGTTCTAGACCAAAGTGAAACCTTTTTTAATCCTACTTTGTCTTCTTGGATTTAGCCTTTACCTTTTCCTTTCCTTTATTATCTTTTCATAGAGTCTTAGACCTTTCTCCTTTATCAAAACCAATATCACCTTTTTCCTTAGATATTTTTTGAAAGCCTATTATTTCACCAAGTAGCTCACTTCCACTTTTGAATTTCAATCCTTTTTCAACTTGTTCTCTTGATCCTTAAATTGCTTCCTCAAAGTATCAAATCCTTCTTCAAGTTTATTGCATTCACCATATTTGACATGTAGCTTTATTTCAAGACTATAAACAATTTTATTTCCTTCTTCAACTTGTATCTTCATATGGACAATATTATTTTCTTCTTTCTTGAGATTTTTGTGATACAATTTTCATAGAGCCTAGGCATATTTCAATAAAAAAGAGAAAGTTTCAATTGTCCTTCAATATCCAAAACAACATCAACATATCATCCTTGTGGATTCATGACTTCCAAATATTTCTAAGATTGAAACACAGTGTTAAAATCCTGGATCTACCTCAACTATTACATTGCTACTTTAGGAAGGTTTCTCTAATGCAAATTGTTGAACACTTCTAAATGCTAGGTGGGGGTTGAATGTGCATGTATAAAAAATTAACCACTTATTATTTAATTCCATTTAAAACATGTGCAAGAGTAAATAATTGAAATAGAAAATTTAACAAACAAGAATACCAAGATTTTTATGTGCAAAATCCAATGCGGGAAAAGCCACGATGAGAAATATCTCACTTTATGAAAATTGATTACAATAGTTTTAGGGTCAAGGCCAGGGTAGTTCACTACTCCAAAATATCTTTCAATCTAATGAACACAAAATTAGGGAAAGATACAATGGAATTTTAGACTAAATATCATGTCTTCAGGGAAAGATACAATATGATTTGATTACAAGGAAATAAGATTGTTGAACTAAGAAAAACCACATCCTCTAAAATGTTGTTTATATTTTATTGATATCACCATCATAAAATGACTTCATTACTAATTATCTATACTTGTGGACCTTCACACTTATACCACACACCATTCACAATCGCTTATTCAACTCATTTCAATCCTAAAAAAATATAATCCTATATATATATATATTATTTTCAACAAACAACACTATTAATTAGGTTGGTTTGATTAGATGAAACACATGTAGAACATAAAAATTCAACCCAATTTAATCTCTTTAATGTATTTTATAAGTAAAATAAAATGTGTGAATCATCACACCATGTTGAAACACCATCCTATTACACCCAAATCATCGCCTTCATCACCACACACTATTGCATGAACCCAAACTACTCAAGTTGACTCTAAAAGATGGAATTAATAACACTAACCAGAAATAATCCTAAGGACCACCAAAAACCCTATTTTATACAACATATCATCATTTTATGCCAACAAAAACATATATAAGATAGAAAACCCAAAATCTTCAAAGGCAAAGTAATACAAAGCATTCCATAAATCAAGCAGACTGAACCACTACATAAAATGACACTCGGAACATTACCCAATATTCTATGATAGGTATCAACACTTCAAACCTTAGGTATAACATCTCTATACATCCATATACATCATAAAATATTTTTAATCCAATATCATAAAACAAAGAGTAATGTAGACCTGAATACTAGTACTATGTCTTCCATATGATTCACAAGAATAGTCATACTTAGCCTAAAATTGATCCAGATACTTGAATACTACTTCATCATTTTGGAATAGACATCAATTATATAGATAATTCATCTCTATAAATCTCCTTATGTTAAAGACAACACTTACATAATATCTCGATACAACATCATTCTTGTAATAGCAAGTGTACATATGAACTCATACTTCAAAACCTCATGACAATTTAGGTTGACATCAATGACAAAAAGTTTGAAATTAATAAAAAACTAACTCATATTTACAATAGGAATTATACCAAGTAGAGATTTTAAATCTAATATTTTTAAGAGTAGAAAATGCTAGAAAAAATTTAGATTAATAGTGACATTTATGTGAATATTGCACAAAAAGCTCAGTAAAGAGAAAGAAGTCAATAGAATCAATAATGTCACCTTTAGAGAAACATCCAAAGAATTTCCCAATTTTCCATCTCCATATAATTCAAATACACCAAAGTTCACATAGTTTCTAATCACTTCTCTTGTTAGGATTATTAAGGAAATTAAAATTCCATTGTACCTAAAATAATATACATAAACAGGTATTGGATGGAATAAGACTCTAGTTTCATATGCCACAATAAACTTGCTTACTAAACAAATCAAATGTTAATAGTTGATTTTGTTCACAAATAATTTAATCACAAATGTTAGAAGAGATCTTTTAATTGCACATTACTTTATCTAATGTTTTGTAACCTCACATGTATTTATCTAATGTGCAATTCATTTCAAGGGAAGAGGCATGTGAGATGGATTGAACGAGTAAAAGAGTGGATCATTTTTTCTATATTTTTTTCAACCAAACCAATCAAAATATATTTCACCACATCAATAGGAATTATAATATTTAGAGAAGACACTAAATTTATTAATGTCGATTATCATTTATTCTGACTTTTTTAACCAAACAATGAATTCAAGCTAAAATAATATAAAATACCAGAAAAAATTAATCAAGGAGAAATTATTTGAAGGTAGATAATACGATAAATTTGAGAAGCCAACATTAAAAAAACACCAAGACCTAAGATTTGTGGGAGGGGGGGGAACCCCATGATTAAGAAGATGGTGTAAATACTAAAGAAATACATTGAGAGAAAGAGAGAGTGAGCTTAGAATAGAAATGATTTTAAAGGAAGAAATGGGAGAGGTGCCTCAAATATATAGTGGTGACAAAGAAGAGTTACAAAGTAACTCATATGTCTAAGGATGCCATCTAACATCCTATATGGTTTAATGTGTCACAATCCTCATAAGGGGGAGATGTAATATTCCAAATATATGGAATAAATAAAATGAGTTGAGAAAATTCTTAAATGAAGATGGAATCTAGGGATACCTTAGGAATATTCCTACAAGAGACAAAAGGATAAAAATTAGTTTACCAAGTAAAACGTAATTCCTAACACCCCCCTTAAGCTTTACAAGGGGAGTTTATGAAAGATCCTTCAATGGGTTACAAGAAAAGTGTTGTGGTTCCACAACACACAACCCATTTAAGCCCCTTGGCCTAATGGGGATCCCCCTTCTTTATTTTTTTGGTATTTTTCCCATTTCAGTTGTTTAAAAGTCTCTCAGGTTAAGAGGAACTGGGTATCCAGTGAGTCAAATTGAGGGCCCTTGGGGAGGCTCCTGATAGTTGGGTATCATCTTGGTCTCCCTATTAGCCTCCCCCCCATTTTTATCTGTTAGCTTTAGTCCCTTTTTTTTCCCACTAAGTCCTTGAATTAGTGTTTTTTGTATTTTTGGACTTTTGTTGTTTCGTTGGTACCCACACCTCTGAAACATCGAAAGGATTAAAGTTTGGATTTTTTGGCCTTTCAACCTTTTAGGCTTTCAAAGGTACCCATACCTCCAATACACTGAAAGATTAAAAGTTTGGATATTTCACCCTTTCAAACTTTCGGTGTTTCACAAGTTGCAGTACCTCTGAAACACCGAAAGGCCGAAGGCTGAGGATCAAAACTTAGGAAAGGATGTCAGATTATCATAGTTTGACACTTTGATGTTCCTAATGACATCAATGTAGTCTTAGCCTATATAAAGGGATTTTAGGGTTCTTTTTCCTCATTCTATAATTTGTTTTCCTCTTGTGCTCTACTTGCACAAATGATTTAGGACCTCCAGTGACTCGCCTTCATCTCTATTTTGTGCCTTCTTGCGAGCCATCTAAGCATACACCAAGTCATTTTGAAGCTCAACCATCATAGTTTGTGTTTTTATTTGTAGCCTTTGAGGCAGGGTTTTCTTTTTCTCAAGATTTTTCTTTTTATTTTCCTTTGTTGTCTTCTCCTTCATCCTTTTGGTTTTTAGCTAGGGTTTTATGTGATGTCATTTATCATCTTAGGTTAGGTTCTCTCTCTAGGATTTTTTCCTGCCTTTAGAGTCTTCAAATTTTTGCACTCCAAAACCCTAAAAGTCCCTCCTACAGCTTGGATCTCACCAAGGGTCAAGGAGAAGATCTTCAGCATTTTGGTGTTTTACACACCGAAATTGTCATTGATATCCGACTTGCATAATTTTACATTTTTGGACTTTCACACCATGAGCATGTCATCAAACTATGAAAAATCTAGAGGGTTGTTTTTCGCTCTATTTTCTCTTTTGGTGTTTCTTTCTACTTTTAGGTTTTCTTTCTTTTCTTATCTTTAGATGGGTAGATTTATTTTATTCTTTCAATAATGGATAGCTAACAACATTGTTTGCATGTAAAATGTCAGAAAAGACAATGATTCTTCCAATGAAGTATCACTTCAAAGGGTAAAACACCCCCGCCAAGGTGGGGAACCTACATGATAAGATCATAGATAGTGACATTGGGCACTTGGATTGTGATTCATTCTCGAGTCATTGCACAAATCCAATGGGAAGATCATCATAATGCACTGCAATAGTCTCGGTGGGTCTTGTAAATCGGTAGCCCATCCAGTCTCCATCCTTTCACCAGATTTAATTATGACCCTAGCTTATCACTATATCTCAGATGAAAAAGTGGTAAAGAACATTTCCATAGATATTATACTAGATCTAAGACCAGATACTATCAAATATATTTTCCATCTATACAAAAGGTTCAACCACTTCTACCCAATCACCAAGGAGAGAGAGATGAGGTAGTTTGAAGGTAATTCTTTAGATGCTTCTGACACCATCAATAAATAATATCTCATTTAGGAGCTCTCAAAGAATAAACTGGAAAGAATTGATATGGGGAGAGGTTATATGAATCATGACATAAAGGATATAGTGACAATGTTGAGTAGGGTGCATGGTCATCCCCAAGCACACTTATTGGATCTATGGATGATTCACATCATTGATAATATCAAAGGGAGAAAGATTAGGGTCGATTGGGGAACAATACTAAGTGACAACTTGGATTTTCAGTTAAGACACATAAAATGTGACCCTTGGTTATACATAAAATTTTATATTGTCTACCTCCTCCCTACCAAATCCAATTATCTAGGCCTCACCAAGAGATGATCATTCAATGACCAAAATTCATGATGATACACTATATACCCTCAACTAGTGAGGAAGGAAAAATTAAAAGATGATAGTCTAGAATACCGGATTGTAAATAACATTTTTTTCTTTGCAATCATTAGATCCGTTGAGGGAGACTATTCCAAGAGGATCTCAAAGGAAGTTTCAGCCAAGGTGTGAGTCCTATGGGTTTACTACATTCAATACAAAACCTTTACTTACATCTGGGTTATTGGGAGTACTGTGAATCCCAAAAAGTTGTCACGCTATCCATACAACAAAATTGTGTTACTAGAGATAGGAAGGAAGCTCTCAAATGCCTATGAGTTTATGAGGTTGAATAAGAAGCATTGTTAGGACTTCCCTATATCCATAGGGGCCCACTCTTTAAAAGACATAAAGGTCTACAAATCCATAGAGATAGAGTGGGAAGAGTGCCCTTAGCAGGAATTCAAGTCAATAAGGCTCAGGTTTGACCCCGTTGGGACATTCAACCACATAGTAGGAATGCATTATCAACATGAGCCACATATAGAAGATCATTGGATCAAAGAGATGCAACTCTGGAGCATGAAAAACAACATTATGAAGAGGAGAAGGAAGAATTAGAGGAGACACTAGAAAACTTAGAGATAAGAGAAGCTCTAGAAAATAGTGAAGAGGAAGAAGAAAAGGAAGATGAAGGGGATCACGGAGGAACCTATATAATAAATATAGCCCCATTTGATCCTCTAACCATATATACAAAGAAAACTTTGTTGGCTTAGGCGGTACAACCCTAGAGAAGGACATACATAGAAGAAGAAGATGTCGATATGCCTACATTAGGGGAGACATTCCACATGGGGGAGCATAGCCAAACCTTGCAAATAATGTCATATGTAACACAAGATGATAGAGGTAAGTGGAAGGCTCAGGTTGTAGTGCCTCCTTGTATGATCAATATCATATAATTAACTCTAGAGGATTATGTCATGGAGGAATTTGATTTAGGAGAACCCACCTAGGAAGGCGGTAAGGCATTGGTCTCTTTGGGCTTAAAGATATAATTTAAATGTTTTGACAGAGACAAGATAAAGATTCAGGGTCTCAAGGAACAAGTAGTGAATTTAAAGGAATATGTGACAAAGATAGTTGGTCTTATCAACCAAGATCATCCATAGGTTTCATTGCAAGAAACACTTGAAAAGAGAGTGCCCCCAGAATCTACAAACCCTTTTGTGAGAGTGGCTACAAATTGGAGGTCTGAGTTTGAAGGATTTGGAGTTGAGACTATTCACATGGTTCTAAAGTATTTTATAATAATCCTCATTGGGATAACACATCTTGTTAGTAATAACTGAGAGGGGGGGGTGAATCAGTGGCCTCAAAAATTTATCCTTTAAACTTTAATCCACCAATCAATACAACTCAGATTATTAAGTCCCTACAAGATGTATGCCTTGAAATACTTGAAATAATTAACTGTTTGTTGGTTTACCTTGTCTTTCCTTATTCTCCTTGATTATCGATAAGAAGTAAAACTTATTTACCGAAGCTCAGTAAATATGCTAAGTAAACCAATCAATCTAGAAATGCATATGTGAAATGTAAAACACTAAAGTAATAAACCATACACACATAACACATGGATTTTAACATGGAAACCCTGTTAAGGGAAAAAACCACTGGGACCGGTACCCCAAATTTTCACTCTTCTAAAGTGAGCCTTGTTAGGAGCCAACCCTATTAAAGGTTATAAACAAACGGTTAAGTGTGACCTTGTTAGAGGATTTTTATACATAGGTTGTCACTTAGTATCTGACATCTACACTACCATCCTTGAATTAGCCTTTAGACTGTCAATAGGATTTATGCTAATCTTACTACCATCCTTGAATCAGCCTCCTTCTTAGACTGTCAATAGGCTTTAGGTAAGACCGATGCTACTATCATGAATCAACCTTTTTGGTAATCTGTTAGGTATACCTCAATTATAAAAGATGGGTAAGTCCTGCTCTGTTAAGAGACTTAATGCTTCAATGGTTAAACTAAAACACAATGACCTATTTCTAATGCAACTTTGAATTGCAAATATTCAGATCTATTTATGTACAATACCTCTCTGATCAATGTATCAATTCAATTCCTTTGTGCTTCACACTTTCTTCTCTATGATGCTATGCTTCATTGTTCGTCGGTGTCTGCAGAATTATTTAGCTCTCTCTTAGCTTGATTGGTCAGGACTGTATGAAGTTTATCCTTCACCAGTTTCTCTTCAGCATCTTCTTTCAATTCACTCCCCCGTGTATCTGATTTCTTGTGGAAATTAATTATGCTTGTCTCTTATATAGACATGATATTCCTTTATTTCTGATTCTTGATTCTTGATTCTTGGCATGAAAATAAATCCAGCCAATTTGATTTATGGCTTTAACTCCTGATTTATCTCATAGTTATCTTCTTTCCAACTGTATAAATAAATTGCTTAACTTTGGTTGAATAAAACAAATAAAACAATCAGTTAAGTCTATCCTTAAGCTCTTCCAGCTAGATATTTTGTCATTTTCTAATCTCTCTATTCTGTCGGTCAATTCTGCAGTTCGTTGCCGGTGATAACTGCTAGTTCCATCGGTGTAACTTCAGTTAGCTTCAGGATCTCCATCCGTCGGGAATCATTGGATATTGCTCATCGAGAAACAGTATTTTCAGCTCATCAGGCATCCTGTGATTCTGCTTCATTGGGCAACACTGTCTTCTTCTCATCGAGCATCACTATGACTTTTTCTCTGTCTTTTACCGATGGTGTGCACTCTGTCGGTGTAGTCTTTCACTTAGTGAATACTTGAATTTTAAGCATTGTTAAAAGCATAACCTCTATTCCATTGATTCTCTAAAGTCTTTGGCATTAGATACATGACCGTACATATGATATCAAGTTGACATCAGTGACAATACAAGCCACTAACTGGTTTAATGTTTTGCATCATCTTCAACTTAACATTATCAAACATTCAATCAGTTACATGTCATCAATCTCTCCCTTTGGCATTGATGGCAACATGTTATATTATCACACTATACTATTTCTAATATAACATGAAATACAATTGTTAAGATTCATCAAATTACCAAACAGTCTATTTTGATAACTGATAAAAATGTCTGATCGCCGGTAATCTCTATGTTAGCTTAGATTTGATTCTTGTAGATTTCTTTGTATCTTCTTTTGATGTGTTGTGTCCTTTGTTTGTGTCAGTTTCTCTCTTTTGACTGTTCTTCTTCTTTGATGTTGCTGACTTTTGTTTGCAACTTGTATACAAAATCTCTCCCTATGGATATGATATCTCCCTTTATGGAGTAATCTGATAAAGAATAGTTTCTGATGATAATATGGATACATTCTCTCCCTTTGACAACAGTGCCAAATAAATATTTGTCAAATATCTGACATTTTGTCAAACAATTTCTTCTATCCATAATATATTCCTTGAATTTCCCTTATCCATCATCAATACAACAATATGTTCTGGTGCTCAGTTTTGATATATACCTTTCTGTATATAGATGTAGCTTTGAAGTTCATTTTTTTCTTACATCAACCATGAATGATATTCTGATAATATATGGCTGATGCAGCCTTCAGTCCTTTTACTAACTGGTAGACATGGGTTTGACCCCTAGTCTTTTTCTCAGGGTACTCAAATGTATCCTTGGGTAGTGGCTTGGTGAAGATATCAGCTAATTGTTCTTTTGATTGCGTATATTCAAGTATGACCTCTTTTTCTTGAACTTGTTCTCTTAAATAATGATACTTAATGGGAATGTGTTTAGTCTTTGCATGCATGACAGGATTCTTAGAAATATTTATTGCACTAGTGTTATCACAATAGATAATTACTGGTTTTATGATCTTCATATGCATACCTTCCAGCAACTATTTGATCCATGCAATATTTGAGCAGTTTGTAGCAGCAGCAACATATTCTGCTTCTGTGGTAGACTAAGAGATGCATCCTTGCTTCTTGCTAATCCATGTGACAAGTCTGTCACCCATAAAGAATGCTCCTTTAGTTGTGCTCTTTCGGTCATCAAGATTTCCAGCCCAATCAACGTCGATAAACACTTTCAGTTCAAATTTGCCTTCTCTTCTATACTATAAGCCAAATTCCTCAGTATTCTTCAAATATCTTAGAATTCTTTTCACAACAGTTATATGTGATTCCCTGGGGTTAGCAAAAAATCTAGCAACAATTCCTACTGCATGTGCAATATTTGGTCTGGTGTGTACAACATACATGAGTTTTCCTATCATTTATTTGTATAGAGTCTAATTTACCTCTATTTTCATGTCTTCCTTTGTTAATTTGCATCTAGTAGCCATCGGTGTTCCGACATGTTTGGAATCTTCCATCTTGAATATTTTCAAGACTTTTTTGATACATTTTGACTGTGTAATGAAAATACCTTCACTTTGTTGAATGATCTGTAGACCAAGAAAGAACTTGATCTCTCCAAACATAGACACCTCAAATTGTTTGTTCATCTCATCAGCGAATGATTTGCATAGCATATTGTATGTGTTAATTTTGGCCTTGTTAATTAACCACACACTTCAACATAGTCCTTCTTCACCAGGTACATACAAGACTGAATATGAGATTATTCATCTTATCTGTCTGCATGATTCGACCTGTTGCCTTCTATCTAGATGGGGTTTTTGAAATTGCTCTCAGGAAAAGAGTCTCACAACCATGGACCAATCTAAGAACGAAGGATTTATCATGATAAATGCAATGCAATGCAAGATTATGCTAAGAAATGAAATATGAGAGATTAAGCTAAGACATGATTTCAATGCAATTTAGTCTAGAAATTGAAACTATCTTATTGCAATATGAAATTATTGTATATGAGATTAGAAAGAAAATGAGACAATAATTCATTATTCTAACAATGCATATTTTCTCTAATAATTTAGGGGGTTTGAATGAAGAATGAGAGTTCTTTTATAGACTCTGAGAGGATCAGAATAGAAACTTTCCTGTTTTGAAATAAAACAAATAGAAAAGC
>MU226618.1:1400770-1413516 GCA_018584345.1 Thuja plicata
GAATTATGCTTGTCTCTTATATAGACACGATATTCCTTTATTTCTAATTCTTGATTCTTGATTCTTGATTCTTGGCGTGAAAAACAATCCAGCCAATTTGATTTACGGCTTTAACTCCTGATTTATCTCGTAGTTATTTTCTTGCCAACTGTATAAATCAATTGCTTAACTGTGGTTGAATAAAACAAATAAAAAAATCAGTTAAGTCTATCCTTAAGCTCTGCCAGCTAGATATTTTGTCATTTTCTAATCTCTTTGTTCTGTCAGTCAATTCTGTAGTTCGTCACTAGTGACAACTGCTAGTTTTGTCGGTGTAACTTCAGTTAGCTTCAGGATCTCCGTCCATCAGGCATCATTAGATATTTCTCATCGGGCAACATTGTTTTCAGCTTGTCGGGCATCCTGCGATTCTTCTTCATTGGGCAACACTATCTTCTGCTCGTCGGGCATCACTGTGACTTTTTCTCTATCTTTTACCGATGGTGTGCACTCCGTTTGTGTAGTCTATCACTTAGTGAATACTTGATTTTTATGCATTGCTGAAAGCATAACCTCTATTCCATTGATTCTCTGAAGTCTTTGGCATTATGTACATGACCGTACAGATGATATCAAGTTGACATCAATGACAATACAAACCACTAACTGGTTTAATGTTTTGCATCATCTTCAACTTAACATTATCAAACATTCAATCAATTACATGTCATCACATCTCATTGATCTAATGGAGGGAGAGAAAGGCATAGATAATAAGGTAGAACAGTGGAAACGAGCTCTTCAAGATTTGAAATTTATAAGAATACAACACTTTTAAGTTTTGGTAAAACTATATAAAGGAACAAAGTTAGATAGTTTTGATGAATAGGTCCCTGTTATTGGTGTTTCTATGGAAAGCTTCCAAGATAGCTCAGAGAATATTGAGAAGAGGAGAAAGGATGTCATGTTATGGGTATAATATATTGAGAAATTATTTAATGGAATGGACTTAGAACTGTACGAGGATGATAAAAAGTAGAAGTTGTATTCTACAAAGAACATTGTTCAGTAGTTTGAAGGGATTGTAGCTGGAGTGAACACCAAGGGATACCTTCAACATTTGTTTTATTTCAAAGAGAAAATGAGCTACATAAGGGAGCATATAAAATAAATAAAAACATTCAGTTCAAATCTCACCTCGGTCTGGGCAAGGCAGTTAGAATATATCAAGCTGCCCAATTTTGATGAATCTTAGGAGATTATAGAGAGATTGTGCAAGGTTCATCCAAACATTCTTTCAGAGAGCTGAGATTCATTTTCATACTTAGCCATTTTGGGGGGACTGTAGTCATTTTTCATATTTAGCCATTTTTTGGAGTCCAAAGTGATTCTTCATACTTGGCTAATTTTTAGAGTTACATTTTTGGAGGTCCAGAACTCTAAAAATCCAAAGTCACCAAACTTCCAGACTTAGTTATTTTTAACCATGGCATTTTTTGAAGGTCCACAACTCTGAAATTCCTAGGCGTGCATTTTCAATCAAATTTTCCATAGAGGATCATTTTTTGGAGAGATTGCATACAAACAGGAGTTTATTTTTGCAAGTCAAGGGGTCATCTACCAGTTACACATCAAGAAGGTAGTTAGATCCATGCATTTTGGGCGATAACATCAAAGAGAAGATCAACTGTGTGCAAAAAAGGAGAATAAATGATGGAGTTGTAGTTCAAAATTCTTCATTTTAGGGGCCGATTCTAGTTCAATTGTGCGTGAATTTAGTGTACACATGGATGAATATCCATTTAATATTGTTATCTATCAGTTTAGGAGTAGTTTTGCATTGTTAAACTCTAGATTTATTTTATTTACAACATGTTTTCTATAAATGAAATCCTAGCTATGGGTTTCTAATTTCTAAGTTGAAGCATTATATATTTGATTTTATAGATCTAATTATGGTCGCATTCTTGATGCAATAAAGATATATGCTGTTGGTGCTTCATTCATAGTGTGGATTTTCTGCTATCTATGCAAAATTTATGAATATGTGTATGCTTGTTCATTTACTTCAAAGAGCCAACTACATTTTATTGTGAATGAATTTGCGTTCAATTAGTTTTGTTTTTTTTGTTTCATCTTACTGTGGTGAATGATTGGGAAGATTTATTCTATTTATTTAAAGATAAATCTGTCTTGTGTGTGCGTGTGTCTGGTGGCTTCACGATTTGATAGATTTTGGAAAATCTTGCATCTAGTTAAAATTTTCTTCAAAAGATTGCACTTTTTGAATATGGAATTGTGAGTTTATTTGATCCATATTTCATGGGTTTCCATCTTTTCATCATTTAATTTGCAATCGTGACTCAACAATGGTTTATGTTCATTAGATTTCATTTTAGCAAATTTTCTTACAATTCTTTTTACTCATATCTTTTGATTTATTTGGGAAATTGGTTAAAATAGGCAATCATTGTAGGATTTAAAGTTTGACTTGTATTATTATGAAGTTTCATGCATTGATAATCAAGAAATTACAAAAAAAAGTGCTAAATTGTGTTTTGCAGCCTGAAGTTTGAAACGTACCAACAAAGGCCTCATTTTGAACACTCACATTTATCTTCAACTAAACTTACCAAGAGGTTGTACCATGACCACATCAAACCTTGGAAATAATCTCATTATTGTTTCAAGAGGCGAATTCAGATCTCTAATTCCTAGAAATTGACTTGTGTGAAAACAACACTCAATAGAAGTGGCGCTAGAAGGAGGGTCTGAAACAAAAAGTGAGATAATATTGGATCTTTCTCACCAGAGAAGATCAAGTGGGTACTTAGATCATCCCCAAAAAGGGGCGAGTTCCTTACACTCACCCACTATCTCAAAGATCACAATGATAAGGGAAAATTGAAATCAATTCCTTCTCACCACCCAGCTGGTCTGCAAAATCCACTTGGATAACAATCACATATTGATTCCCCAACTATTTCCATAGCCATCAATAAAAATCAGACTTTTTAACCACCTTTCCCATTGGCTTTCTTTTATAATTCTTAGAGTTCCCCATTGAACATAGTTGTTCAATTACACAATTTTTTCTAAGAATCCCAAGAATTTTTGTACCAAGTTTGTGTATGGTGAATCTAGGACAATTGAAGAGCACATTCATTCCTTGAAAGAAATATGCAATTGGAAAGAACTGGTACATGAATATTTTGTGTGCCTCCTATTTGCATACACGCTTGGTGAGTTTTCCTACCACAGGTATCTAAATTTACCTAGGTAATACATTACCACATTGGTCAAGTTTGAGACCAAGGTTCTAAATCAATTCAAACTCTATGCGGACCCTATGAACCTCCTCCACATGTTTATCTTAGCCAATAAAGAGTTGAATGAGCCTATTGTCACGTTTAATCATTATTTCCACAAGATGTATCAAAGTCTTGAAACTCCTCACATGATACCTATACCCACTTTCATACAAGTATACCTAAGAGCTTTAGATTCGTTGATCATAATTTTTTTAAAAAGGCTCCCACCTACATATATAAATACTTTGGAAAAGGCATCCATTGAAGAAAATCAGTTTTACACAACAGATGGACCCGTAGGCTAGTAGAAATTTTGGTACCCTAACATCATTTGGTAATTATGCCACTATGAATGCATTTACATCCATCAACCATGCCTTGAACCATCACACTCCATTACTCAATACCATACCCACTCAACAAATCATTGTCCCACCACCAACTATTACCTATCCTGGCTAAGAAGCCCATAAGACAACTTCCTTTGAGAAATGAATAGTGCCTCCTAGTAAGCCCAATAATCACTTAGCTTCTGAGTTGGATGCCATAAAAAAATACTTTGTCTCAATTGACCAATGAGATCACTAGAATGAAACTAAATCCATCTCAAAACCAATGTAGATACCAACGATAACCTGTTGCTCAAAATACTTATTGTCAGGTCCAAAACTAAAGTTACAACACCTATGCTAACAACAATAACAATAACTCAGAGGATAAAATTTTTGGGAAATAATGATCTAATAACCCTTGGAACACCCGATCCAACAATGGTAGTATACTGATTGATAATGCTAATGTGTACAAAAAATGCTGATGTAAGTTTTGCAGGAACTACAAACACATACCAAGGTAACAATTAGTATGAGAATAACATGCATAGTCAGCAACCTCAAAAATATGATGAGCCCCATGTTCAATTTAATGTGATGATGTTTGATTCTTATGAAACTAAGATAGGGGAAGGTTCTAGAAATAGTGCACAGGAAGAAGAATTTGTGTTTCCATTCCAAACGGAAAGGGAGCCTGAATACTCTAAAGTTCATGCATTTCAAAATGAAAACCAAAGTCCGTATAATTTGAGAAATCAGAAAGAACCTTTGACAGATGGTGTTCCCCTAGGGAAATGACCAACACCACTAGATCCACGAGCTAGCAATAATCCTACACCACAAAAGGGCCTGAATGTTTCTTCATCACCACCAAATATACCTACTATACACAGAAACCCAACTTAGTTAGCTAAAAAATATAGTACGGTTGAAGAGCTTAAAAAGAAAAAGGAAAATATCTCAATGTTTGACATGTTACAAGGGTTTCCTTCTCAAAGGGAAGCAATCTTAAAGTCCTTGGACCACTCTAAGAAAGGTACAACAACTAATAATGCACAGGTTCCCACATAAAATGTGAACACCTCAAAGCCATTCCCAAAAATGTTCAAGGATATGTTGGAGGTGCCCCTGTTCCTACTAAGTTTACATATATTTAGTTAAATTTTTTACAACTATCTGATTGACCTAGGAGATTTATGTAATGTTATGCCACTCTCTATATGCCAGAAGTTAGGAATGGTTCCTCATACTACGAAAGGGTAGTAATACAATTAGACAAGACATAGGTCAGGGTTATTGGTGTGCTGAAATATGTGCACATCCAACTCGTTTCTAATCTAAGAGTGCAAGAACACATTGACATGCATATTGTTGACATTCAAGAAACTTGCAGGATTTTGTTGAGTAGAGAATGGACTAAGTGTCTAAGAGGATGGCTCTCCACTGATTTCACATAGCTCAAGTTACCCTGGAAGGGATTAAACAATAAAATCAAGATCAATGTTGAACCCAAAATCTAGAAGATGATTATAGATTAAAATTCCCCAAATGAGGTGTTTTTCTCCCAAACCAACTTGGGTATGTATCAATTAGACAATGCCCTCATGTTCCAAATCAAAGAGACCGATGATTCTCATGAAAATCATGTACAAGGCTTACAAGAGTTTCGGGTGGATGAGGAGATATTTCTTAACTTTATTAAGAATATGACAACAAGATTGAAACATTTGGGTCATGATGTCAATCCTAACATCCTATTACTACTAGGATATCACCAATTACACTAGTTGGGTCATTCAAAATTCACTTGTGTGATCTGTCAAGATAGACTATCCAGAGTGCTGACCCAAACTACCCAACCAATAAAAAAAGTTAAGAGTTTGGAACATGGTGACAATAATCCTACATTAGACACCCTCAGCAATGCTTCATCAAGTGAAAGTAGTTCTCTAAGTCATATGCCTCAAATAAAATTTCAAAGTGAAGACTCAGACTTAGATGGAAAATGTCTCACGCAAAGTGCAGGTAGTGAATGAAGTTCTTCTGATATTGGTTCCTTACCTCCCTACAAGAAAAACCAACCTACTCAGAATGTCAAAGATCCAAGGCTCTCAGGTGTTGATGATGTGCAAAGGGAAGTTAAAGGAGAGATTATTTCTTCAAATAATGAATATTATAAAGATTTTAAACCTAAAATACCAAGAATTCAAGGCAAGCTTCAACCCAAGCCAAAATCGGTCAAGCTACATCAAATATGGAAGCTACGTTTTGACAGTTCTAAGTGTAAACAAGGAGCTGGTGTTGGGAGTGAAATAATTAACCTGATAGGTAAGTCCTTCTACGTTGCATATAGACTAAAATTTCTATGTACTAAAAATGTTGCAAAATACAAAGAATTAGTTTGAGGTCTTCTTCTGGCACAATGAAAAAGGGATAAAAGCTTTGGTAGTGGAAGGTGACTCACAATTGATTATCAAACAGGTCCACAACCAATATTATTAAAATGAAAAAGGGTTGATCTCTTATCAAAAAAGAGCATGGGACTTGATCAAAGATATTGAATTATTTCACATTACATCTATCCCAAGAAGAAATAATGTTGTGTACAATGCACTAGAAGTGTCTGCTAGTTCATTAAGGAGAAGTCCAAATTGAAAAAGTTGTCAATTGAACTTTTTGTTGCTTTGACAGTTCCTAATAATATTAAGAATTTCCAAGTCTTCCAAGGTGATCAACACATCCTCAAGTTTATCATGTGCACGGGCGTGTTCGAAAAATAAGTTATTGATCACTAGTAAAATTGGCCCCTATTTTTGACGAAAATTGGTCAAATTATCTATGCAGATTGGTCGAAAGACCCACAAATTGCTTTGTCGGTATTTTTATCGTCGAAAGATCGAAAAATTCTTGTTAACATCGACATTTCTACACAAACTTGGTCGAAATTAGCATATTCAAACGCCCACATTATTTGTCAAAACTGCGCCCAACGTTCGTCAAAATGTTCAAAAAGTTTCGACCAAACTTAGTCAAAATGTTTGAAATTTTTTGACACAGAATGGTCGAAACATTTTGACTAAACTCTTTCTATTTCGACTAGGATGCCAAACCCACGATGCAAGATTTTGACACAGGATGGTCGAAACATTTCGACCAAACACTTTCTGTTTCGACCAGGATGCCAAACCCACAACGCAAGCTTTCGACCAATTAATGTCAAAATTTCGACGAAAATTAAATTTAAAAAAAAAATTCTGAAACCAAATAACCTCAGTTTTGGTACTTCGCTTCAATAGAAGATGGACCAATAAAAAATTGCTTCTTGCTCTCTAACTAACAAGTCTTGAACCAAGTGAGAAGCTATAAGTTCCCGACTTCAACTTATAGCTTCTCACTTGGTTCAAGACATGTTTGTTAGAGAGCAAGAAGCAATTTGTTATTGGTTCATCTTCTATTGAAGCCGAGTACCAAAACTGAGGCTATTTTGTTTCAGAATTTTCTCATTGAGTTTGGTATTCAATCTAAACAACCATCAATCATATTTTGAGACAATCAATGTGCTACTCAAATCTCATGTATCCCAATCCATCATCAAAGGACCAAGCATATTGACATCCAGATACACTACATTGGGAATCTCATTCATGGATTGTAAAGGGTTTCGGGTCCCTTCAAAACCTATTTTTTCCAATTAATCAAAACGACATGAATCGATGCTTTCGTGTTGTTCCCATGAATGTAACAGATGAAACGACACATCATAAGAGGATGTGAATATTGTCGGAGAGAGGTAATCTAACTTTGTAAAATTGTAACGTGGTAATGGAATTCACACACCCACTTAGAACTTGGTGTGGTACTTGGTATGCCTCTTTTATTTGGTGCTTCTCTCAAATGTGTGCGTACACTGTCTTTACAAAAAATGATTTAATGAATATGTGTGTTACTTCTTTCAAAAAATTTACAAATTGAAAGGTAGAGCATAAATTCCATAACAAGTCAAAGTCGTGACATTGATATTAGGAGAAATTGTTATCAATGATTTTTTCACGATTACACTATTCTGAATGTTGTAAAAACAAAAGAAAAGATAGATTACATTTAACAAATTCTTTCTAATGTGTTTTATATTGTTCTCATACTATTTCTCCTATGATATGTACCAAATGAGGCATCAGGATGATGCATTGTCTAAGGGAAGAAGGATGTCATAACCCAAAATTTTGATTATTAAAAAAAAATGGATTTCAAAATTTCATTATATAAAAATTAATATTCATTCAACATTTTAGTTTCAGATAGGTTAAAAGAGTTATGGGAAGTGGGGTTATTGCATTCCAAGTTTTTAGGGGAAAGATGGGACCTCCACTAGAGGCCCACGTCCACTCCTTAAAAAAAATCCCACTGTTAAAACAATAAAAGAGACAGGGAGGATTCTGCCAAAGATATGAGGATTGTTTTTTTTTTGTTTATCTACCTATCACACCTACTATGCCTTTAATGATTGCTGAATGAAAGGCACACCCATCATATTTACCTTTGAGTGTCATGATTTTGTTATGCCAACAATGATCATTAGGGTGATGATTTGGTATTGCCCTTACAGTCTCTAGATTTTCTCCATGAACATCTGCATATGGAAAGCTTTGTCCTTTCTTACACTTAATAAACCGATAGGTAGAGGTCATTAGTTGTGCTAAGTTTGAGCTATTTGTTTCTCTATGTTTCCTTTATGCAAGTAGTACTTCACTAATTAAGTGTGTAATTTAGCATAAAAGTCACATATTTGGTACATGTTCACAAAATAAAACAAGATTGGTTTTTTTTTCTAAAACAAGATAAAGAATTAAAATACTCTATTGTGTCAAGCAATAATTCAAGCATCATGCATGTTATTTTCAATAGCAAATATGAATACGTTTGTGGAGCATTCATTGGAATGTCAATTACACATCAATTTGCCACCAACATGGTCACAATGATGGATCCACACTTTAATTGCATCTTCATTTATGGCTAACCATACATGATCAAAACCAAAGCATTGAACACAAAATTTAAATATAGTTATTCAAAAACTACATGAGTCATCGAAGAAAAAATTACGTTAAGAAGTTAAAAGGTGATCTTCCTCTTTATAGCAAGAGAAAATAGTGCTACAAACAAAACAAGAAATATTAGAGGGAAAAAACATATTTTACCTTGCACAGAGCATTATAATATCTTTAGAATAATTCTAAATTCATTCAACTTGATTTCATGAAGAATTTACCAACTTTAAGGTGTATGGTGTAAGGATTGAACTTTCAACAACAAAAGCCACATAAGCAATACACAAATGAAAAATAAGTCGGTCAACTAAGTCAAAAGTCAAATCCGCGTATCGACAAGACAAAAATAATTTTCATTAAATAATATGAAAAAGGTACAAGGTTCGACTAAAATTGTCAAACAAATTAAGCGAACACATGAGTCCATAAACAAGAAGAGTGTCGACCTAACAGTCGAATGCACTATTAGTGTATCCCATGAAATATTACATTGAAATAAAAAATAGTTTTGATCAGCTTTTCGAAAACAACCATATCTAAAGAGAGACTTTGACCAATCTGTTGAAGTACATCAGTAACAAGAACTAAAGAGATTGAAACCATCTTGTCCAAAGTATCAGTGTATGACAATAAGAATAGAATAAACAAGAACTTAATATGCATACAACACAATAGACCATTGGGTTGATTACAAGTAAGTCATAATATTTCAATCTTGAAGAAAAACCTGACAAGAGCTCTTGACACCTACATCAATCAAGCATACAAAGGGCGAGAATATTGTAGGAGTGCACTTCCACCCTACCACGATGTAGTTACGCTTCCTCAGAATCTTTCTTGACATGAAAGATACCCAACCCAGCTCGAGGAAGTCTAAACAAGCAAAAATGAGAGGCGTAATGGAATTGTGTGCCAAGATATCTATATACTAACATAACAATCATGGACACGTCATTGCATATATCCCAAGTAAGAGAAAAGAAGCAACAAGTTTTTCTTTTGTTTCCAATTCATAGAATTGTGATTCCATCTCGCATATGGAAATTCATACTGAAAATAAATGATCAAGATGCCACCACAATGCATTCATATTATTTTATAATGAAGTCATTAGTTCTCAATACATGCAGTGTTCCTCATGAATAGGTTTATATCTATCCACAAATATAAGATAAGATTAAAAGTAAAGTTAAAACAGATCTCCTTAATAAGCTCATTATTCATAACACATCTTAATCTTACAATGAATCACAACCTCTTTTCTTAATCTCATAAATATATTAATATTATAATTTCTGGTGTGGATAGTAAATGATTTACTTTTCTACTTGAAAAATATCAACTATGGAGTTCATCATTTAGTTAAGATTTCTTTCATTCAGTCTACTTCAACCTCTTTCAAAAGAGTTCCTTAAAAAAATACACTGGCCTTGATGGCCTTGATAACGTAACAATCTTTACATATATGCACAAAGTACGGTAGAACTTTATTTCATACTACTAGTATTAAACTTGTGTGTAGATATCAAACAACCATAGTACATATTTAAGAAAACCTCTCCATTTTATTTGTCTATGTTTGATTTTCCATGGTAAAGGAGAACAAGATGTTGAATTAAAAATGAAATACACAATATTCTCAAAACGTTCAACTCTCACATTGAAGAAGAATCATAACCAGAGAATAAAGTCATGCCTACCTTCTTTTACTAAAGTATAAATTTAAAGACTTGTTTGTTTCACATGATTAAGTCTACATTCAATGACACTAACCAGCCAACTTTCATACCATACCGCACGAGCTCTGAATGTTTGGGGGGTTTTTCGGAATTTCATTGATAAATTAATAGTGATGTGCTATAGAACAAAATCCACCTTTTACTTTGAGAACCAATTAGAGGCTCTATTCGCAGCTGAGTACTCGTTTCCTTTTGGGTTTCTTCATCAACCTTAGTGTTTTTTTTAAAACTGTATTAAATATTTCTTGGAAAGTGAAGTCTAATGTGTCTAGATGTCGTAATTTAGAGCTTCATTGAATTTGGGCAACATGAATTGTGCGAGAGCTGGAGATTCACATATGTTACAATTTAGAGGATATAATTAGTAATGAACAACACCAAAAGTAATTATATATAAATATATATTTATGATCTCAAAACAAATGATAGCAGCACAGTAATTAATATTGTAGTAGTGACTAAGGTTCCTGAAAAGGACATTAATAAGGATTGTTTTAAACACAGAACTCTAAGATACGAACTTACATTATCAAATCGACCAAGCCATCATATGACCTTACATTTAATAATAGTTTAAATGGTCTTTAACAATAGAGAGTTCAATCTACTTTAATTGTGTATAAGTTGTATAAGGACAATTTCAAGATTCAGATTTTCATACAGAATAAAATGAAGTTCTCTATTCACATAGACAGATGTACAATTTCCATTCCATACCAAACAAGGCATAACATTTCCATTCTACAAATTTAATAAAAGAATAGTTAAAGAACCTTGGAATAGGATGTCGTTGTCTTTTTATTTGGATGCTTCCATCTCCTTCCCTTCTCCAAATTTGTAATAGCATCACTGTCTCGTTCTGCATGCAGATGTTCATAGAGAAAATCTAGAGACTGTAAGGGCAATACCAAATCATCACCCTAATGATCATTGTTGGCATAACAACATCATGACACTCAAAGGTAAATATGATGGGTGTGCCTTTCATTCAGCATCATTAAAGGCATAGTAGGTGTGATAGGTAGATAAACCAAAAAAAAACAATTCTCGTATCTTTGGCAGAATCCTCCCTGTCTCTTTTATTTTTTTAACAGTGGGATTTTTTTTTTAAGGAGTGGACGTGGGCCTCTAGTGGAGGTCCCATCTTTCCCCTAAAAACTTGGAATGCAATAACCCCACTTCCCATAACTGTTTTAACCTATCTGAAACTAAAATGTTGAATGAATATTAATTTTTATATAATGAAATTTTGAAATCCAATTTTTTTTAATAATCAAAATTTTGGGTCATGACATCCTTCTCTCCTTAGACAATGCATCATCCCGATGCCTTATTTGGTACATATCATAGGTGAAATAGTATGACAACAATATAAAACACATTAGAAAGAGTTTGTTAAATGCAATCTATCTTTTCTTTTGTTTTTACAACATTCAGAATAGTGTAATCGTGAAAAAATCATTGATAACAATTTCTCCTAATATTAATGTCACAACTTTGACTTGTTATTGAATTTATGCTCTACCTTTCAATTTGTAAATTTTCTGAAAGAAGTAACACACATATTCATTAAATCATTTTTTGTAAAGACAGTGTACGCACAAATTTGAAAGAAGCACCAAATAAAAGAGGCTTACCAAGTACCACACCAAGTTCTAAGTGGGTGTGTGAATTCCATTACCACCTTACAATTTTACAAAGTTAGATTACCTCTTTCTGACAATATTCCCATCTTCTTATGATGTGTCGTTCCATCTGTTACATTCATGGGAACAACATGAAAGCATCGGTTCATGTCGCTTTGATTAATTGGAAAAAATAGGTTTTGAAGGGACCCGAAACCCTTTACAACCACGACTACTACAAGTCCTCAGTCTACTATTGCCCAACATCCAAGCAAGTTGCCAATATTTTCACCAAAACCTTCATGAAAAGAAAGTATTCTTATTTGTTAACTTTGTTGGGGGTGTGGGAAGCTTCATCTTGTGGGGGGCATACCTGGTCTTCTTGTACCTTGATCTGTAGATTTCAGTGGACCTTTGGGCTTCATGGCTCTGTCCTAGTCGAAAATTTTCCCGTTGTGCGACCTGCAAAATTTGCGGTGCTCATCTTCATTCTTTTCCTTCCGGAGATAGAATTGTTACACTTTATGTTTTTTAAAATAAGAATTGTTGTATGGGGGAAAATGAAACAAATGTGTAACTTACTTATTAGCAAACTCTTTGATTTCTTTGTGGATTGATAATATTTTCCTCATATGATGTATTCAACTTTAACCAATATTACTGAGAGGAGATACACACATCCACAATATCATGCAAGAGAGAGGGGGCA
>MU226618.1:1433209-1454394 GCA_018584345.1 Thuja plicata
AGTGTTTGTCTATTTATTACTTTTCAGCAACTTAAACATAAATCAAACATACATTGAATGAAGCTTAACATAAGAACTCATAACACATGATATGATTACAGGGAAACCTTGATCAGAGGAAAACCCCGATGAGAATTAGTACCCACAAATATTGTACTAGTATAATGAACTTGTTAAAGTTCCTTTGCCCTGTTAGAAGCACTCTTTACAATATGAGTACAATGACCTGGTTAAAGGTCTGACCCTATTAGGATTCTTTTACAAAACCCTGTTAATGGTATATGGCTCACTTCCTAGGGTCACTGCCCAATAGGATGAAGGCTACAACCTTCTGAAAGTTGATATACACTATATCAAAAGTGAACTATTGTGATGACACTACTATCTGATCAGTTTTGTGTATGCGTGAATTCTCTTTCTCTCTTAAAGAGCTATATCATATACTGAATTCATCATACTACTCGTCTATATCTTCTTATTACATAATAATCGACACTTGTAACATAACTTTACATTACATACTTATATGTTCATATCCAGATAGGCGCGACTCAAAACAAGACTCTAGTCGGCCCTAAAACAAAATACACAATGCTTCTGAACAAGTCAGCTCAAGTGTGTTTACAACAATGCTAATTACATCATTAAAAACATATAATCAAAGGCGATTAGCCATTACATAACAAAATAATTCACACTAATCAAAACACTAGTCGGCTTCCATGCTCTGTCTTCTAGACTGCTGGTCTACTGATCTGTCTGTAACTTCTTTGTACTATCATTCCATACTATGTGTGTCTAGATGTAGTATTTACACATGTCATAAAACATATATATGAATGTGCATATGCTGACTTGATCTCTCGCATGTGCGCTAATTTGTTGATCGTTGAATATCTCTGTTTGCCCTATTTTCATACTTAGTCTGAGTTATCTTTGACAGAAACTTAGCATGACTTTGTTGCCATGATGACAACACAAAATTAGTCATGCATCCTCAGGAAGTCAACTTTCCAACAAAATTTGTAGAACAAATGGCTATCAATTTGAAGTGTTGAAGTGCTACTGAGTGATGCAATGAAGAGAAAAGAAGTGATAAATCTGAGTCTAAGTGAAGAGATTGGTGAAGTTTTGATGTTTTTAGAGAGAGAATAAAGGGATCTGATCAAGCAAGAGGTAGTTTTAGTTTTATAGATCATTCACATATTGTTGCTTATTTTCATTTGTAACAACAAAATATCTTAACCAAGTGGACTTAAAAATTTTATTAAACCCCTCTAACCAGACCACTCCTAACAAGGTGAAGATCTTAATGGGTCTGAGGAAAATCCCCTAATAGAGTCACATTTAACAAATGTGTATTGTAATCTTTAACAAGATAAGATTTTAACTAAGCATACTTCAAAAGAGTATTTTTCATTTGTAGGTGACAATTCCCATAGAGGTTTTTCCCAAATTGGGTTTCCTTGTTAAATCTATTGTCAAACATGTTGAATTATTCATGTGCATGTTATTTACTATTTATTCAAGTTATTGCTTAAGTTATTGAAGATATTTGGTAATTCGGTTGTCGTTGTTGTTTATCCTACCTAGTTAAATTGGAGTTAAGTTTTTAAGTATAAAGTATCATAGTTTTCTAATTCACCCANCCCCCCCCCCCCCCCCCCCTCTCACTAATCCAAAAAATCTAACAATCTCCCCCTTTGTCATTGATGGAAAACCAAAAAATACTCGAAAGCCAAAATTTCATAAAACCTCTATAGCTGAAATTGTAGGAACTCCAAAATTCTAAAGACTAGCAATTTTTTTTGAAAAATGTAAAAAAATTCCCCTAAGAGAGACAATCCTGATTCTATCTTCTTTTTTTTACATTTTTTTTTTTTTAACATTTTCTTATTTATATTTCCCCTTTCGACATCAATGAAAAAGGGGGCCATAACATAACTTATAGATTTAGGCATTATTGGACTTAATGGACTCAAAGAATTGCTTCAACCTATGAAGCTCTGTAATCCACTTATCTTTGTCTGTGTTCCAATTACTGATATCATGTGTGGGAAGCTAGATATGAACACAAACGGTGGAAAGAATATCCTCTCCATCATCAATAGATACTAGATTAGCAATAGTAAGCTTCTAGGTTGAGAGAATTGCATAACTAAGAGATGAGATACATGGAGCACACATGTCGTGAAGATTACCCAAACAATAATGTTCTCTCTCTACTATTGTAAGGAGAATAATTTATTTTCAGCTTCTCCAAGGAAGTTCTATCAGATCCATCTAGATCTTTTGATATCTTGCATGATTTGTATGCATTTTGGATGGATACTTGAATAGTTTTCATTTCTTTCTTGATCTTCTCTATGGCCTTAGGCCATTGCAAGGTGCAATTAAATAACAAGTTACCATCTTCAAGTAATTATTTCCCTTCCTGAATAAGATAATGTAAATATGTAAAGGCTTTTTTATACTTGTTCTTAAGATATGAAAGTATCATTTGTTTGGTATCTTCTTCTCTCATCTTGATCTTACTATCTACAGAAGTTGTTAAAACTGTAACTAAATTTACAAGTTTTTCAAATTTATCCTTTATTTACATGATGGATCAATTGTAAATCATGGAAAAATTCTCTGAAGAGATGAAATAGTATCCGCAATAATTTCTTCTCTTTCTTTTGACTCTCTCAACATTTCTTCCTGAACATAAATTGTAATGGATTGACCTAGCTGAAACTTTTTCCTAGGGGTAACCTTGTTGAAATCTATATATAGTCTAGAAGTTGTGACCGACTAAAACATAAGAGGTGAAGTAATTAAATTACTTAGAAACTTATCATAATTGGTTTCTATGTCCTCTTTTTGGTTAATCACTTCAATCTCAGGCACTTTCTCTGCACTATTTTCTAAACTAATTTGTACAAAATTATTGGTAGTAACTGACTCAGAGACAATCTCATATTTTATTTCTTCATCTATTCCCCTCTCTTCTTATTCTTTTCCTTTCTATTTATTTTCTATTTCCTTTTCATTTTCCTCTATTACCTCTTCTTCCTTTTTAGTTTTAGTCTTCTCTTCTGATCTGATAGTATCAATACACTTTTTTTATTCCTCTATAAAGATTTCTTCATTACATTCTTTTATTTTCTCTGCTTCTTTTTATTTTTCTCTAACATATTCCACATTTGTTTCCTGAATCTCTTCAATTTTTGAAGAAGTACCTATTGGTGGGACATTTGTCACCAGAGAGGGAGACAACTCTATAACCAAAGGATTCTAATCCAAGTTATATACATCTTCCTTATTGAATTCATAAATGACATTTTCTTTTCTTGATGAACTAAGAGACATGGAAGGAACCATGTTTTTATCATGTGAGATAATATTAAGTTGGCCAACCAAGGTGGCCAACTTATTAATAAGATCTTGTTTTAACTAAACTACCTCTGATTTGCTTTCCATAAGAAATTAAGAATGTTTGTCCTTTTTCTTGTTCTACCAGGTGTCCATTTTGCAATTAAAGTAAATGATGACAGATATTGTTTTCCTACTATTTTAAATACTTCATCCAACATTTCTTTGAAAATATCACCATCAACTTGTTTTTCTTCTATTATGATTTTGTGTAGCTTATTCCACAGAGATTCGGGAACTTTTCTATAACTATCAATATCTACATCTAACCTAGTTGCATACTTTACAAAAGCTTCAATAATAGTTTCTTTTTCTTCAAGGGAGGTAGGAACATATAAATTTGCAAATTCACTTATACTATTATCAACTAACATATCAAAATAATATTTTTGAATCAAGAGGTTTCGAACCAAGGGAGATCGACATACCTCTATTTCTTTCTTATCTTTCCTTACACAGACTCTAAATTTCTCTTTGTCTAAGTCACTATCAAACTCTATTAGATCATCAGATTCATTTCCAAAGTCCTCAAGAACATGATGAACTTGAGAACTCTTCCTTGTCTGCTTGGTAGTAACTAGAGTATATGAAGACTTCTTCCTTTTATTATAGGGACTCTCATTTTTAGGTTTCTCTATCTTCACTACAAGAGTAAAGGCAATAGTAGTACCACAAAGATTTTGGGTAGAGCTCTATGTGATTCTCTTTATAATAATATCTTGATCCTCTTCTATAATACTAGTTAATTCCTTGGATTCCTTTAACACTTTTTCCAAAAAAAAAATGAACATTTTTAGCTACCTTCTGCTATGAATTTCCATAGATTTTTCTTGATCGGTGTCAAACCTCTCCATAGATGTATTTACAGGACTTTCAAAAAGTATCTTTGCATACTTCTCAACCAATTCTCCAGGGAATTCATATCCAAGTGTTGGTACCCACTATTTTCTTGGTTACAAGACCTGCATGATGCAATTGTTGGTTGTTGAAATGAAGGTGGTATCATCTTTATATTCTTCGATCACTGAACTGGGGATCTTGTCTTGGTTGTACATTTTTTTGTTTCAGAAAATCAAATAATTTAGTGAAGAATACATCCCTGTTAGCATTTTTATTGGATTTCCTTCTTAACCACTTGTCAATTTGATGAGCTACCAGAGTATCCTTAATCCACACAAGATTTCCATCTCTAGGTACAGTGTTAGAAAAATAAAACATCAAACATGTAGCCAAAGTTCCAAAATAGAATGCAACATTTTTATTTCTTGTCTTTATCAGCTTTAGATTGTTAATAAATTGGTCTCTGATGATTCCACACAATTCATAATAAGTGACTCTCTCAACCATCTTAAAAGCTACAAACATTTTGGTAGCCAAAATGGAATTTTCTCATTTTGTATGATAAAATTTATTTCCAATGACCTATGCAGCATACCTTAGGACTGGGTTTGGAATTGGGTTGATCACCAGTTATCTTCCATCAAAAATACCTTCATGAGAGCCTTGATTTCTAAAATTTTAAAAGACTTGATCTTCGATAATAGATTGGTGTCATTTAGTCCTGTCACAACTTTAAATTCATTTGTTAATAAGTGATAGTCATCTAGACAAAGGAAAGTGTCATGGAAGTGAATTATCTCCATTCTTACCCATGTAGCATCATCATAGAAATTAGAGAAACCATTGAAAACATCCAACTTTTTTTCAACCAAAACCCTAAACTTAGGGTTGACATTCCCATCTACAGTAGCCAATTCTTTGTGCGATAAATTAAATAACCTTAAATGATCAAATTCATCTAACTTTCATCACAAATGAATTCTAACATCTTCTGTCAGAACCGCTCCATGAAATAATCATGATAAACATCCCATCATATCATTCTTGGTGGATATATAAGGGCATGGCTTAAATTCACGACGTGGCTCAGTAGAAGCATCAACTACCATGGGAGTAAAATGACAAGCCATTGCAGAAAAAAGATTACTAAAAAATACCTTGAAATTACTAAATACTTTGATTTACTCTGAAATACTTAGCTCACACTCTATTCTCCTTATTAGGATTAAGTAATACTGAGAGCGGGGTGAATCAGTATTACAACACTTAAAATTAACTTTAAACCAATTCCACATAAACAATAAGCATATTGAAATCAAAAGAACATACAAAAATAACACACTAGTCATAACACCATTATTTGTTGTCAAGGAAACCTTGGCCAAGGGAAAACCCTTGTGGGGATGGTACCCACAAGCATGCACTAAAGTATAGTGTCCTTGTTAGGAGACCTAGCCTTGTTAGGAGCTGAATATTACATAGTACATTTTCTTGTTAGAGGAATAACAACCCTGTTAAATGTATGCAACACCCTATTAGGGGCCAATTGAGCTTACAAATCTTACAATAATACTTCGGTTACAAAGTGTTCTTAGTATTGAACAAAACAAGCATCTGCAATGCTTAGATAGTCCTTGTCATAGTTCTTCAATGATATTTTTTATCCTCTGCTCTGCCATTCACACATATATCCTATTCCATCCAGTACATCAATTCATATCTTCACTCTACAAAAGTTCTTCGTATATATATCTTTCATATCACCAAGTCGGCTCTCTTACCAAATATTACATAGTCGGGTCTCAATGCAAAATATAAATAATAATGCAAATATCAAATACATAATCAACTCTCTTACATAATCAAAATATAGATTATCCACAACCATAATCTAACTTATCTTTCCAATATTCCACCTCATACTCCCCAAATCATCGCTTCAGTTCAACTGCTCTATATCACTGTTCTGCTATTTTCGCTTGTCTTCAATTCTAACTCTTTGTAATTGTCAGCAAAATCAAATTGATCTTAGATGTAGGTTTTACACACCCCATAGTATCTCCCTCTAAGATCACTCACCATAACTCATCAATCTCAATATTTAATACCTAAAATACCTCTATATTTCTACTTCTGTACTTAGTCGATTCAAGGATTGAATTACCAAAACTTAACTTCAAATCAATCGATCAATATGCCAGATGTGTTTCCATAAATGAAAACCAAAAAGTGATTCATATCATCAAAAAGGATCACTTTCCAACACTCCTTTTTTCTTAAGAACTTAGAAATCTTTTCACATTGTGAAAAATTACTTGCAAAGATCTATATTTAAGGCATAACCTCTGGATAAGATGTCATTAATTGTATTTATCATTTTGTAGCCCTACTACAACCACATTTCTTGGAATGAATATTCATTTCCATTTCATTCTACTGAAAGTTCACTATTGGAGTAGATTTGGTATGATCACATTATTTAGGATGGGAGACATACATTGAACAATTTATCCCCTTGACCAACAGTCATGAGGCTACTAGTTACCATAACACATCTATGTACCAGAGCTGGAGCTACCGTCACCCTTCTTTACCCATATTTTTCTCATTTCTTCTTTGATTTATTATTTTTTTATTTTCTCTGTTGATTCAATCTTCTTACTATCAACCGATCTACAAAACCTTTCTATATGACCAACCATATTACAATTAAATTATTGGTTGCCTCGCTTCTTCTATCTTGACCAACACTGGTTAGCTTTATGTCCATATGCATAACATGTATAACAATAACTAGTAGAATTATTTCTATCAGTATTAATTTTTCTATATATTATTTCCTTATGACCATAAATATTGTAGTTGAAACATATACTAGTAAAATATCTATTATTTTGATTTGACCTATGTATATAATTTGTTTCTTTATGTCCTTATTTATTGCAATTGAAACAATGACTACTAATCCTTACCTTTATCTATTTGATTAGGCATAGTCTTATCTTAACTTACCAAAATTGGTTCATCCTTTTATGTGATTGAGTTGTGAGAGAATTCACCGGTATCACATCCAATTTGTTTCTTATTTTCTGAAGGTCTTTGACTATTCATTATCTCATCTTGCTTCTCCGAATTGGATTTGACATTTTATTTTATCTTCTTAGTTTATACTTAATTTGATTTTAGAGACTTGATTTCTTGTTCCATCCAATTGCATTCATTATATTTTATCTTAATTATATTGTTCAAAATATTCTTGGTCTTTTCATCTTCTTTGCTTTTGGCTTGTAGATCGGTAATGGTTTCATTTTCTAACTTGAGCTTATTGCTTACTTCTTTGTGCATTGATTTAAACTTCTGGATATGCTCTTAAAATTTTTAGATGCAATCATTTCTCATTTGAAGGTTTTTGGAGAAGACTTTGTTCTCTTCTTCAATTGATTCTAGATCTTTATAGACTTACAAGATCTTATTTTCACACATGGTGGATGTTGGTGTAAGATGTTCAACCTCATAGATCTCCTTCAAGTTGTTAGACTCTTCCAGAGGAACTAGCTCTGATACCAATTGTTGAACATTTGGTATATTGAGAGAGGAGGGGTGAATTAGTATACCCTTGAAAAATTTAAAACATTTGATTAATTGTCCACATAACATACTTTAAAATTTTCTGGGATAAAATAACTGAAAGTAACAAACACAACAACACATAACACTAGTTTTTTTCATGGAAACCCAAGATGGGAAAATTACAGTGAGGGGTAGCTCTCAAGTATTATGTAACCAGATAAGTAATAAATAGGGTGGCTCACTTCTTGTGTGGATCACTTCCCTAATACAAAATAATAGTAGTATCTGATTATACAAAAATAAACTGATAAGTGTGCATCTACAAATGCATTGAGTACAGTTCTCAATGAATTACCGATCTTTCACTTTTTAGGATTACATCAGCAGCTCACATATATAGATAACAATACATATGTGCAACATTAATCACAACACATCACATCATATTACAATATATTATATTAGTTTACAACTGTTGAGGTTTGCTTGATTATATACCACCATCGGTATGCATCCCTTCCATGTTGGCTAAACTTGTCTATATCGGCTGAGACCCAAAAGACGCGTAATCAAACCGAAACATGGAACAATAGTCAAATATGCAAAAAAAAAAAAAATTGTGTATGTGTAATATGGTTCTAGACTAAAAATATCAAATGCCATAATTGTCATTGTCAATGAATCATAGAACCATATCAAAATGTTATACTGGTAAGAGGTTGTACCAATAGATCCAAAATGATGTCATTAATGACAACCATAAAATAGGGTAACATAACACAACCACCAAAATAGAAGAAAAAAACCAAAAGCCACCACATAATCAACAAAAACATAGTTCTACATCATCATCATTATCAAATAAAAACCATCCCCTAATCAATTATCAACCCCCTCAACAAAACACCAACCCTATTAATCTATGTGCAACTCATTCAAACATTAATAGAAACCCCTTGAACTCATCGCTCATAAATCAAAGCACAACAAATTATCAAACAAATCAAAACTTTCTACATCCACCTTAACACCAAAATGCATCTTCAAGTGGTGACACAGATAAACCACATATTTTGAATATCTTGTGGAATAGTTTGGAGACATCAAGTGAAGCACATAGGAATATCATATGACATTAAAAATCACTCAAGAAACATCAACACACCCTATCAAATACAATCATGCTAGCACAAACATATTGAAACTAGGAAACATATTACCATATATAACTAGTAAAATAGTCTTTGAGATATAGCAATTAGAATCATATTTGCAATAAATGTGAGTATCTAAAACTTGAATGGAAGTAACATACAAAAAATATGATAACATTCCTTAATCATAATAGGAAAGATTTATATGTGAGGAAATATGGAGCATTATCATTTCTACCCTAAAAGTCTCTTCACTATCAAAAAAATTATCCCAACACACCGTCATCACTATCTTTCATGGGAGGATTAATTATGATAAGGAAATTTGGATATAACATGTTCTAAGGTCTATGAACACAACTTCAACATTGCATGGATATATCTTTCAAAAAAAGATAAATGTGGAGGAAATCCCCAAGCTAAAGAAATTAATTATGGCATATCATACTAAGAAACAACAATAAAAATATAACGAAAAGTAATCATCTAGAAAAAGGTTTTCATCTACAAAAATATCCAATTCAAAAAGATCCTCAAGGGTATTTACATATGAGTTGACACCAATATCATCACACTGCTCAACTATTAGAAATAAGGTGTCTCAACCTTGTATATTTCCTTACATTTGATATTATTTGTTTTGTATTTAATTGTTTGCAAATAATGTATTTAAGTTTGATATCCATTCTGTCATTTAGTAGAGTGAAAATGTGTTTTCACTCCACTTGGAAGATGACAAGGATGATAAAACTTGGTCTAGGTGAATAGAGGTTATTTTCCAAATGTCGACACTTTGGACAATGTGTAAGGTAACCATGACTGAAACGGTTATGACAGATTCCTATGATGGTCATTAATATTTGTAAGAGCTAATTGTGAAAGATTCGATGACAGGTGAAGACATGCAAGATGTGTGGCAACTAAAATGTTGAGTACTGTACACTCTTCTAAAAAATTTTTGGGGTTCCTATTTTTCTGGAGAATGGTAAAACCCTAATACGGTTATCTTTGGAAGTTGCCTTGAAAAAGGAAGTGCATGATATAAGAATTTCAGGGTTGCAAATCGCAAAGTGAAGTTAGTGTATTGTTGGAATGTTGTTATGCTGTCAGATTTTTCTTCAAATGTGGATTTTCTCCTGAAAGAACTTGCATTGCAAGTGTATTGTAAACAACAATAGTTTTGATTAATATATTATGCAGGTTTTGGTGTGCTAAGGTTTTTTACCGAAAGGTTTTCCCCAGGGTAAATCATTGTGTCATTCTCATTTTTCTATGTATGCATGTTATTGTATTATCATTCTGTAATTGATAAGGGTTAAATCTGAATTTGCACAATCCTCTTCTCGGGTGTTTAGCGTAGGGAACTATTTTTGGCACACATAGTTTCCTTTCAGTTGGTATCAGAGCCTAGCCACTTTTGGTTCTATTTGTTAGGGTATGGGTTTTTTGAGCTAATCTCCAGTTTAGTGGGAGTATTTTTGTAGAGTATTCATAACCTTATTGCAGGAAGAGATGGCAAGTTCTTCATATAGTAGAATGGAGGTGGAAAAGTTCAGTGGCACAAACTTTGAGTTGTGGAAACTCAAGATGGAAGACATGCTTGTAGATTGTGATGTATGGGAGGAGGTTGCAAATGATATAAAACCAGTAAACATGCCTCAAGAAGATTGGGATCTCAAGGATTAGAAAGCTAAGGGTCTCATTAGTCTCTGTCTAGCAGATTATGTTCTCCTGAATGTTCTTGAGGAGAAGACTGCAAACAAATTGTGGACACAGCTTGGGTATGTGTATCAGGACAAGTACTTGATGAACAGATTGTTCCTGAGAAATAACTTGTATTCTCTGAGAATGGAGGAAGGAGGATCTGTTGTAGATCACCTAAACACATTTAACATGTTGATTGCATAGTTGACATCAACCGGTGTCAAGTTGGAGGAGGAGGATCGATGTATGACCCTGTTATGTTCCTTGGCGGATTCATGGGACCATCTTGTGATGGCCCTTGGGACTACTATTGTCACTTTCCAAATGGATGATGTGGTGTCTTCACTATTATCTAAGGAGATGCAAAGAAATACCTCTGATTCAACCAAGGAAGCCCTTGTTGTTCGTGGTAGATCCAAAGACAGAGGAAAGAAAAATGACAAGAAGTCTAAAAAGGGTATATCCAAATCCTGTGGGAAATCTAAGACTCCTGGAAAGTCTAAGGAAACATGTTGGAACTTTGGTAAGTCTTGGTACTTCCGTAAGGATTGCAAAGAGCCAAAGAAGAAGAAGAAAAGACAAGATTCAAATTTTGAAAAATCTCAAGAAGATGGCGATGCTTTTGTCATAGCCTTGACCACCCATGCATCTGATGATGTGTGGCTGATTGACTCAAGTGCTTCTTTTCACATGACCTCTCATCGAAGTTGGTTCTCAAAGCATGAGGAGTTTAATGATGGAAAGGTGTACCTAGATGATGATTTTCACCTAGAGATAGTTGGATGAGGAAGAGTCACTATCAGATTCCCTGATGGACGAGTAAAGGGGATCAATAGGGTAATGCACATCCCAGGTTTGGCACGAAACCTGTTATCTATAAGTATGTTGAATGATGTAGGTGTGCAAGTTTTTTTTTTGAAAGACAGATGCAAGATGATTAGAGGAGCTATGGTGCTCGCGAAAGGTACTAGGAGAGGTACCCTTTTTTAGCTGGATGCTTGCACTTCATAGTGCAATAGTTATTTTATCTCAAGGAAGAGAGTAGCAGTCACCTCATTTCCACCACCATCTGAACCAGCAGTGAAGAAGTCTATGGTAATGGGTTCCAATGGTAGTGCAGCAAGTGTACCTAAGGGTGCTAACACTTTGGAAGGCAAACTTCCTGTAGAAAAGACAATGTTGTGGCATATGAGATTTGGCCACATTGGTGAGAAGGGTCTCAGAACCCTAAAAATAAAAACCTCATTGAGGGGATAAATGATTATAATCTCGAGTTTGACTTCTACAAACACTGTGTTTATGGTAAGAAAAATTGTGTTCAGTTTTACTCCAATTCTCACAAGTCTTCTAGTATTTTGGATCTTATCCATTCGGATGTGTTTGGTCCTGTTAAAGTTCATTCACTCTCCAAATCTGTATATTTTGTATCTTTTATAGATGATTACAGTAGAAGGACATGGATTTACTTCCTTAAAAGAAAGACACAAGTTTTCAGTCGGTTCAAGGAATTTAAAGCTCTCGTAGAGAATCAGACTGGTAAAAGAATTAAGTGTGTGAGAACTGATAATGGTGGTGAGTTTTGTTCGACAGAGTTTGAATAGTTCTATAAAGAATGAGGGATCAAGAGGCATAAGACAACTCCTTATACCCCACAGCAAAATGGAGTTGCAAAAAGACTGAGAAGGACACTAATAGAGAAGGCTAGGAGTATGCTTAGTGGAGCTTGCCTCGAACAAAGGTTTTGGGCTAAAGTTGTGGCCACTGCTTGCTATCTGGTTAAAAGATCTCCTACATCAGCTCTTTTTGGTAAGACACCCATGGAGGTGTGGTCTGGTAAGAAGCCTTTAGTTAGACATCTTTGTTTTTTTGGTTGTAAAGCTTATGTACATGTGCCTAAGGAGAGAAGATCTAAGTTGGAAAACAAGGCTATAAAATGTATCTTCATCGGCTATAGTGTTGGTGTGAAAGGATACAAGCTTTGGGATCCTGTAATTGGTAAGGTGTTTTTTAGAAGAAATGTTATTTTTACAGAGCTAACACCTTCTCCTATTGTGCTACAGCCAGATGAAAAAGAAATGTAAGAATATGTTGTTTAGTTTCCTCCTACCCCTGAGAAGACTGAACAAAGAGACCGTGATGGATCTGATGATGAAGAGAGCTCTAGCAGCTCTGAAAGATTAGAAGAAGAGGTAGAACAACCTCAACCTCATCCCTTGAGGAGATCCACGAGAGAAATGGTAAAACCCTAATATGGTTATCTTTGGAAGTTGCCCTAAAAAGGGAAGCGCATGATATAAGAATTTTCGGGTTGCAAATCGCAAAGTGAAGTTAGTGTATTGTTGGAATGTTGTTATGCTGCTGGATTTGTCTCCAAGTGTCGATTATCTCCTGAAAGAACTTGCATTGCAAGTGTATTGTAAACAACAATAGTTTTGATTAATACATTGTGCAGGTTTTGGAGTGCTAGAGTTTTTTACCAAAAGGTTTTCCCTAGGGTAAATCATTGTGTCATTCTCATTTTTCTATGTATGCATGTTATTGTATCATCATTTTGTAATTGATAAGGGTTAGATCTAAATTTTCATGATCCTCTTCTTGGGATTTTAGCATAGGGAACTATTTTCTGCACACTTAGTTTCCTTTCATCAACAACTATATTTTTCCTTTATCATGAGTTGATTCCATTGTCAACATACTGGTCCATAGGTTGTCATGAAATAAAACACACATATTTCTCCATGGAAAATACTAACAATCCATCTCTTTAATTATAGTATACATATTTCTCTTTTTCAACCATAGATATCTATTCTATTTCTTCAAAGATAAGCTCAGTATGTCTTAAATAATCAACTTCATATGTCTTCAATTATCATCTCCATATTTATTCAACATTTAGCTTCATATGTTTTCAACAATCATCTCCATGTTGAAACCAAGAATATCAAGTAGACACCATAATCTTATTTTTACCAATTCATACATTTTTATATGAGTATATACAAGGTTAACACCAATGAAAATAATATCAACATACTAAAAAAATCTCCCATGTTCATCTTCATCTGCATCAGCCCATCAGGTTGATATCAAATCCATTAGGTTGACACCAATGAAAACATACTGCAAAAAGGTCTTCATCTCTCATTTATAATTCACTTTCCTTACTAATTTCTTTCTCACTATAATAACCTTGAAATGTTCTTAAAACATTCATTATGATTGTCTCAATTAGTCCTTTTCTTCAAACCCCATAATGTTTGAATTTTCTAATGACTTTAAGCATGACTTAAAATAACTTTCCTTTTCATAGTTGTATTTCTATATGACACTTTCTCTTGTTTATAAACTTGGAATGAAACAAAAGAATTATTTCATGCATGGTAAAGGTCTATTATAATTGTTGTAATGCATTTATTTTCATATCACTATCATGCCTAGGATAGTTTCTCTCATGTTGCATTATGTCAACTTGCTTGGTTGAATCTATTAAGGTATGATTATTATTCGAAACCTAAAGCTTCTTTTTCACTTAATTATTTTTTCTATCCATACCTTTCCTTTGTTAACCCCTTGTCCCCCATTAGTCTCAGTCATGGTTTCAAATATTTGTATGTCTCTTGACACTTGATTCTTTCCAAGGATAAGAAAATTTATGTAACTGTTCACTTTGAAAAGACCAACCCTTGTCCATGGTGTATATTCTTTCGTAATTGTGATAGATCTATGTATACCCTCTTATTTTAGGAGGATATTAAATGATTTTTCATTATAATTTGATCTCAATGATGATATTTTTAAAAATTTCCCTCAATCCATTATCTTCATCATAGAGTTTGATTTATCCATTTCTGTACATTTCCAAAGGAAATATCTTTCTTACTAGAATGAATAGACATAACTAAATTGTATTCTTTTGAAAAATGACACACACTCTTCTCTTAATGTTACTTGACCATTCCTTCGCACCACTATTCTCAAAAAATAACTAATCATATGCCTTGAATTATTCCCAAAATTCATGAATTACCTCTAATCTCTTGGATCTTCATGATGTTCTTTTCTTGTTGACATAACTACCACTCTTGCCAATCTTTTAATCTGTATGCATTATCATCCCTTACTTTTTATTGTCCTCATATTGTGTGTTTAATCCCTTGGGAATATCATAATTATTCTTAGCACAACACATTATCATCTATACTCATGTTCTCACTATCATCCACATCCATTTTTATATCCATCGGCGTCACCTATTATTATAATTAGCCGATAGGCTTTCATTGGGGAGAAACCTGTGACCGTAAAATTGTCTCACGCACAAAACAGGTGCCGGAATTAATTAAATCTCTCCCACCAGTCATTTTCCAGTACTTTTTATTTTTACTATAATGTAGACCATCACCATGATGGCAAAGATGATGAAACTTGAAAATTGATTGAAAAGTGATTGAAAATTGTTCCAAAGAAACACTTGATGTCCTTTATAGTGTCGTCTCTGTTAAATTTGCAGGAAAAACGGTTTGGATGATTGAAGCTTCACAAATCGATTTCATGGTACTAGATAAGTCGGTGTGCCAGATTTTCAATAGCTTTCAGCGGGAAAATAAAATTAAAACAGGAGGATTTGTCACAGTCCAACCGAGAGGTGATTCAGTTCACATCTATTCCACATTTACTAGTCAATTTTGTTAAAAGCTCCATTGATTATTTAATTTGACGAATTTTAGTCATTTGACAGATGTTTGAGTATAATCTAGGGCTTAACTACTTTAATTAAAGCCGGAAATTCTGGGTGCAATTTTCATTGCTTAGATTACTTTCTGTGTTAATTTAGGGAATAATAATGTCTACACAACGGAAGTGGAATTTTCATTGAATGCTCTTCACTATTTTCCTAATTCACATAATACTCGGGAGTTATACAAAATTAACGGAGTCATTTCTTGAAAATTTGTTTAATGGAAAGGAACTATTCATCAAAAAAAATTTGTGAGGAAGGTTGAAATTTGGAACAAGACAAGAGTAACTTTAAAGCAAACAATGTGCAATTATTGATGAGGTTATGTGTTCAGGGTAACATTAATTTTTTCCAGAATGCGGATAAATTCTCAAGGGTTGAGGAACCGTGATTAAAGTAAGATTATGGTATTCCAACATTTTTTAATTATTTTATTTTGATTTAATTTTGTTTCAATGAGAAAGATAGGAGGTTGTGGGTAGAGATTCTAGAAGAAATAGATGATAGAAATCATTTTGGCTAATTTATTGTTGTAGAAAGAAAATAATTTATGTTTTTTTATTATGATTAGATTCAAGTATGTTTTCAATTATAGTTAGAGTTAATTTACTTTAAGATTAAAAATTATTTAATATTATAAGTATTAATTTAAGATTATATAAAATAGTAATAACATAAATTTTTATATAATATAATATAAAAAATATAAATAAAATAATAATAAATATTAATATAATATTAAACTAGAATATTAATATTTAAATAAAGTTATATTTACTTCACACAATTTTTATAAAAAAATAACAATTTTACACAATGTATAGATTTAACTCTTTCAATATTTACATAAATCATTTCTAACTAATAACAAAATTTACATTTGACTTCAACAACAAAGAAGACATCAACAAAGGGAAGTAATTTTAAAGAATGAAACAAAATTTTAATAAATAAATATTAATTGGTACTTTAATAAAGATTGTTTACCACTATTTTTATGAAAAGGGTATTGTTTTCTAATTAGATAAAGGGCAACTTAAGATCTTTGGACGAGATTAATTTTTCTTTCCAATTAAGTGCAACTAATATTAAGACCTTTGGACTAGATTAATTTTCATTTTCAAATAAGTGTGTTTTACGTTCTATATATATGTTTCACAACTTTTTAATATATATGAATATAGTGAGGTCAAATATGAAGATATGTTTTACTTAATGTTGGAAATTACTAATGAAAGGTTATTATATATATTAAAATAAAGAAGAAAAATATCACAGTAAATGTTTAAAAAGATAAATTTACCTATTTTTAGGTCATAAGATAGTTATTTTAATTTTCTTAGTGAGAAAACTGATGATTCTTCTATTCACATATCAAATGATTCTCTCAAATATATTTTGTATCTAGTTTGTGGATTTCAACATATATGCCTAGACTTGAGTATTGTCATTTTATTTTGTGTGGACTATCATCAATTGACCATGCCTTGTGACATTTTTCTTTTCTCTTTGATGACTTCATCTTAACAATACATTATTTGACAATCAAGATTATTGAGATGCTATAACTATTTTCAAAACTGTCATCTCATAATCTGTCAAAATGTTCCCACGAAATATAATTAACATCTTCAAGATAAATATTATGTTGTACTCTTTTGGATTATTTTTCCTCAATAATTATTGTTGTTTACTTGTTTTTTCCTTTTCATTGTCACATACTTTATAATATTTTTTTCTTCACCAATAAGAATGGGACTACCATCTTCAACATGATTGTAGGACTATCATTTTTACCTTCTGACTATCCTGTAAGAGGTCCTTTTTCTCATCTTGTCATTGTATATGTTGTCTTTACTACTAGCTAGTATGAATATTTAAAAGTTTTTTCTAAATCTCTTAGAACAATCTAAACTCTGTCTTTCTATTATTTTCAAGTTTTGCTTCTTCTTGGACTTCTACAATTCTCAAAAACTTAATCTTTGTGTTAAAACACCGAAAAAAGTATGTAAACATTATGGAAGAAGTATATTTATTTTTCACTTAAATATCATGTGGCCTTTAAAGATAGTGAATATATGTTTTTGTACTTTTTTGCATTCTCATATGGATCTCACTAGGACTTTCATTCATTTTTTCATTATCCTCATAGTCATTAAGACCAAATTAGTCAATTATTCTTTAACTCTTTACGAAGCTACCCTTTCTCCATGTGTAACAATTAATACGAATATCAAAAGCCTTTATTTCCCTCAATTGCACCTTTATGTTTATTGTGTCACCATTAAATACATTTTTCTGTATGGTTTTCACTGTAGTCTTTATTCACTCTCTTTTCGTTATTTGTTGTCTACTTCATCTTAACATCAATTTTTTTATTCTTGTCCTACTAGCCTTTATATTGTGACTTTTCAAGTGAATGCCTTTGGGAAAGAACTCTGCCCCTCAATAATATTTCCATTGTTTATTAGACTAAAATATTCCTTCACTTATTTCCTTTAATGTGATGTTATTATGTCTTCTACGTAGGTCTAATATACCGTGCCTCCTTCCTTTTTCTCTAGAATACACTCTTAGTTCTCTTGGTGAGGCCTATGAAGGTAGCTTTAAGAAATAATTCTTCTTAATACCTTATGATGATTTAGTTAATTCTATTCTCAAGAAGATCAAATTACTTTAAAGTAAATGTTGTCTTATTTTGTATATTGACTAGTGTAATGTTCCCAATTTGATATAGTACTTTAAAAAGGTGAAAGGAAAGTGCCCTTGTATGATGCACTCCTTTTCTTGTTTGACATCACTAATCATCTATAACTTAAGACTATAAAAATTGTATGAAATAAAAAATAAGATGAGGAATTGGGAAATTAATTATAGAGTCAATCAAAGGATGTCATATCTTAATAGAGTCACAATTAAGCCTATATCAAAAAATAAGTTTGCATGTCTTGCAATAAAAATCTTTGTGCCCTATAATGACAAAAAATTTTAAATTAATAATATCCATTTCCATTATTAAAAAAAAAAAAGGTAGAGGTGTATGAGATAAATACTTAGGATTCAAACTATTAGTTCCCAAAGAATCAAAAGCACGTGGGAAACACTCAGAAATAGAAACACGAGTAGAGCTCAGAGAATAGATAACACAAAAAATTTCACTAAATGGATAAATTAGTGGTTATGGGTGGAAAAGGTAGATATTTTTCATCTTTAGGACCCCATACATCATTAGTTTTGGGTTATAATTTAGGAGGGACAACCCTTCTTCTATAGGACCTTTCTCTATTTCCTTGTCCTAATCCTTCTAAGAGGGACAGATCATTGGAGCCAAGCATTGGGGCCACTTGGGAGAGCTAGGCAAACCACTATCACTGCCATAAGCTAACCAATTGCTATTACCACTAGTGGATGGATGAAAAAACCCTAAAACTCACACAAAGGCAAATACCTTGTATAGTAGAGAGGTGAAGTGCCTTGTTGAAGTCACTACCACTTGTCTGATACCACAAGGTCTGGGAGCAACAAGTTGAAGAACTATGACCATGCCAATGGCCATGGGGCAGAGACCGATAATGGCAATCTAAAGGATCTAGGGGTGCTCTAACAACTATACAAAAAACATTTCCCCAATTATCCACATTCTCTTGAATATGGGCCACCTCTAGTGCAACATTTTTGGCTTGTACTTTGATTTGAAGCATCTCATTATTACATATGTGTGCTTTAGTAAAAAGGAAAACATGAACATCAATTGAGATGTGAAAAAAAGTAGTATTTCTATATTTCCATAATGTTAAGAGTATTTTCACCCTAAAATCATACCAAATCTAAGTAAATTTTAAGGGGATACAAGGTCATTTCCCCAAAAAAGCTATAGGCCAAGAAAAAACCGGCTCTAGAAAAAATGGTTGAAGGAAATCATGAATCCAACACCATAATATTTGAGCTTAGTGGTAGAACCAAAAGATGTGTGTGAATATTTATACTTTCCCATAGAAAGGTAAATATAGATAGAAAGGTAAATATGGATCTATAATACCCATATGCCTCAGGAAAGAGCCCAAAGATAATGCTTGGAAAAGAATACACCAAGAAAAATGGGTAAGCTTGGGCTTGAGAATAGTACACCAAATATTTTCAAATATTTGACACAAAATGGCTTGGGAGGAGTAAAATTACCCCCAAATATTTAAGGCTATCACCATGGTAAAATATTCAGAGTTCTAGAAGTATCCCATCTAAGGTTTGTAACTACGAAAAGAGGTATTAGAGAACCAACAACACTCTTTCCTCTAGGACTTCACTGGATAAGATGGAACTAGGATTGTATATTTTCCCAAGAATGAAGATTCATAGTAGCTCTAGAAAAGTGGTCTTGGGGTGTGTGAATGCCATGTTTGTGAAAGTATAGGGTGAAAAATCTAGGCGAATGGGCTAGAGGTATCCCTTGAACCTGAATGAACAAAGAACACCAAATATTGTGCTAGTTGAAAGAAATACCAACCCTACAGCCAAAACATCCCCCCTAAATCCAGGGTTTGATATCTTTCCAAACATGCTAAATTATTTTGGAAACAAAATTTCCTTCAATATGAAGGACATCTTTCATTATTAAAAAGGTTTGAAATCCAATAGAATTCTAGGAAGGCTTATTGATTGGATATCATAAAAAAATACAATGCCTAAAAAGGATTTTCTAGGCCTTATTACCTGAGATGGCACAAATGATCCCTTGAGTACACATGGATAAACTTAATTTTGAGTAGAAGGGGTCCCAAGAACTCTGAATTCATGAGGAAGACAACATAACTCCCAAGAAACTCTATAAATACCATGATGATCAATAAAAGAGGTCCATAAAATGTCTCTAAAAATATTCTCAAGCTTACTTTAAGAAGCTTTCAAGGGACACCAAAATGAAGAATAGTAAACATGGTTGGCCATAAGAATTTTATAGAAAACCTAAAATTTACTAGCCAAAGAGAGCAACTTGGTTATCTAGTAAGCCAACTTCTTCTTTATTTTGGAAAGGAACACATTCCAAAATTCAATAGGAGAGCCTTGGAAAGAAAATGGGATACCTAGAAACTGAAAATATTTATCCATGACTTATCCATTTCCACCCATATAGGATCATCCAAGGTGGAGTCAGGAGAAATGATTGGTGAGAGAACTATGTTTAGTTCCATTGAATTTCCAAACTAGAATCCAAAAAAAGGTGTCAAGGAACTGAAATGTCTCTCAAATTTTATTCTCATCTTTAATGAGAGTGAGAAAAGAGTCATCCAAAAAATTTCAATTGACAAGTTTTGAAGGTGACTCAAGAAGGGAAACACCCTTGACCCACCCAGCCAAAATAAAGTTTTCCAACAAATACCCAAAGGCTTTAGCAGCTGGAACATACAATGATGGAGCAAGAGGGAAACCCTCATGAATAGATCTATGCATCCCAAAGGCCAAAAATTGGTATTTATTGATGGTGATGCGTGTAGAGGCATCCCTAAATAAAATTTTCATAGACTGGAAAAAATAGGGGCTAAAACAAACAACACCCAATATGGATAGAAATAATGGCCATTTAATCTAGTCATAGACTTTGGAAAATTTGATATTTCTTCTATAGATTTTTGGAAAAGATTGTGTATAAATTTTTGAATCCAAAACTTATACACAATCTTTTCTAGAAATCTATAGCTGCATTGATTATGGATTATGAAAATATAATATCTTTAGAGTTGATATTGAAAAAGATGGCACTTAAA
>MU226618.1:1454526-1476095 GCA_018584345.1 Thuja plicata
TATATATATATATATATATATAATGAAACTAGTTCATTTTGGATGAACAATATACAGGAGGAAATGAAAAATCTTTATATTTAAGGCCTTGGATATAATCTTGTAGGAGACATTGAGCAAGGTAATAGGTCATGGGCTACAAATATCTTTAGGGTCACATGCCTTAGGTATGAACTTGATATTCCCTTTGTTAAGTAGTTTACCAAGAGATTGATAAGGGAAAGCTTCTATGTAGACCTTGTGTAAATTAAGTCTCATAAAAGCCCATAAAGACCTGTATAATTCACAAGGAAAGTTGTCACACCCAGGGGCCTTATCATCAACCTTAAAGGCAACCACATCCTTGAGGTTCTCAATGGCTAGTAATTAGTCAAAGAATATATTTTAGGGTTCATAAATCCTAGAGGGAGAAACATTGAGGAACTCACACATAGCCCTATCTCACTTACACAAGGTAGAGAGTAGTGAATACTTTCTCATAATGGTGAAAAACTACCTCGAGAATGTCTGGTAGCTCAGAGAGTAGTATATAACCTTACTCAATTATTTTTATTCCTAAAGAGAAATAATGTGAATAAAGAGCCAAATTTAACTCCTTGGAGGAACAATACTCCACCATAATCTAATTAATCCTAGTTTTGATGTGGGCACCATGGCTATTATGATTGCCATTGATCTTATTCTAATGGTAGAGCTGAGTAACCCTAACTTTTAGGCTGGGATAGAAGGGATTAACATCAATGGCCTCAATGATGTGTGATATATCCAAGGTGGTATCCCCATAGGAACATTGGTGGTACATGGCCAATTGCTAACCATAAATTTTGACAAAGTGAGCCTTGTGTTGAATAGCATAATTCCAACAAAAAATTGACTTGAATTGCTAAGTAGGTTGACATTTGAGGTTCCAAACCCACTGAACGTGGTCCATCATGGGTTGATGACTCATAAAATAGGTATTCAAAAAAATTGAGTCTTAAGTGGTCATACATGAACCACTTACCATTCAATTCTAAACTTGATGAGATAGTGGTTTCAAAAGGCTACTTCAAGGAGACCTAAAACCCACTAACAGATCATGACTGTCCTTGAAAGTGATAAATATTGTGCTATAATCATTGCATAATAAATCTATTTAATAATTCTATCAAAACTTGCCCAAAAATTGTCAACATATTCCAAACACCTTGAGGATGACATTATTTAGTTTTAACATAAAAAGGGCCCCATTTATCACACATATAAAACCATGCTTCCCTTTCTCCAACTGTCCAACAAAAATGAATTAAGCCTTCTTTATTAAAGGCCACCTCAACCATATGAAAATCACTACAGAGTACCCAATTGTATGATATAAAATTGTGATCATGTAATTGGGATAATTTATCCAATTTATATGACACATTAGAATACAAAACCACCTCAAGGACAATATGATTGACACAGTTTGATAAAGAAGATGCCATTACAATATCTAGGCTTGAAGAGTCTTTATTTCTTTGTTTCTTAGAATTGAGGAGGGGAAGGATATTGATATACAAAAGACTAAATAAGGATATATCTGATCTAAATACAATTGAGAAAACTAATATAAATGGGGATGGAGAAATATTTGAATGTACTTGGAATTGGAATAGGAAAAGTGATTTTTTAGACCCAATTATTCGATTGTCGGAATGAGTTGTAATTGAAAATCTGATCCCATGAGAATTTAATTTGCCTCTCTTCCAAATTTAATGGCAGGGATAGGCCTAAAATTGTCTTGTACCTAGGGACAAGCTTCCAATGGTGTCCTCTACCTTGCAATTTTGGCTAAAATTTCTAGGTTTTCTCTGACTGTGTCTAATCCCTTTTATTCTCATCAAGTGGATTTGTAACATATTCTTGTACATATAAAAATGGGAGAAAAGGTTGGGAAAATGGTTTTTCCTTGGTCAAACCCCTATTTAGGAATCAACCTTGAAAATGAACAAAAATTTCATAAGGAAAGATGAGATAGAAACTAGATCTGAATTATAAATCACCTTATACCTTGATTATGCAATGCCTCTTTGGATGTGATCACAAGTGTTGATGAAATATCTTATTCATGAAATAAATTCCTTGAATTATGGATATTGTATTTTTCCAAAAATTCTTGATGAAGAAGGAAAAATGCCTTAGAAGATTGAAGACTTAGATACAATTGTAGGAGAGATCTTGGACTCCAATTTTTCTTACTTGATCATGAATTCTTGAAACATTGATGGTGAATTCTTAGATTTGATAATGGATTACAAAATACAGAGAGAAAAGGTCCTTTATAGTTTACCCTCTCATATCAGGATTCAAATTTGGTCCAGGCCAACCACAAATCAAGAAACCCTACAAACACCCTATCATTGGGCCCTAGGTCAATTTTGGGCCCCAAATTCTTGATATAGGCCACCAATTGCATCCTATAGAAAGGGAGGCCACTAATGCTGACCTATACCTTGAAAAATGAGCCAAAATTGGAATCATGGGGCTCAGACAGTCAGCAGGTGCCAATTTTTTGGGTACAAGTCAATCTGAGGTCGGGAGAGGATGTAAAGACCATAAATAGTATGATAGGTCCTAGGAGACAAAATGAATTATTTTATTGGAGGAAAAATAGAGGAGAACACTTATAAATAAGGTACAACCTTGATTTTTGAACAAATTAAATAGATATAGGACCTATAATGTTAATTTGAAGATATGTTAAGTGTTAGAAGAATGTGAAATCAATTTGGGAACCCATACATACTAAAATAGGGCTAAAATGAGAACCTGCTTAAGGGTTCTTAATTTTTAGGACTTTAAATTTATCCCCCACTTTAGTGGGAGTATGAATCCACCTCATGGTCATGATAAAGTAGATGAAAGAGAGAAAAATATGAAGGTCATGTGAAAACTGCAAAGAGGAAAGATGTCACTAAGTTTAAGGACACAATCCCCCAAACCAAGGATATTCACTTGTACATCCATATGAAAGGACACATAAAACAACAACAAAAGCCTAGATCTTACTAAGATTCCAAGTCAAATAGTTGAAGAGACCTCAATAAATAAAATGTCTCAATTGTTAGCATCAATCTCAGAAAGTTATTTCAAAAGTACAATTGGTCATCTAAAAAGAAAAAGAGTACACATAAAAAAAATAAGACAAAACTCCATGATAAAATCAAATATTAAAGTGTTTTATGTTATGGAATAATGGAAATAATGGATGACATAGGATAGGCAGATATATTGCACTAGGTAATCTATGATAGAGAGAGAAGAGAGAAGAGGGGAGGGGGAAATGGTCTAGTAAATTATATTACGCTAGTTCCACCCATAAAAGAGAGTATAAAGAGGTATGTTATGATCTAGTGTGTGCTATTCAACTCAAAAAAAATTATATGAAAGAGAGGTTGAATGATCTATTAAGTTGTGTTATGCTAGTCAACCCATGAAAAGGATAGGTCAAATGATCTAGCAAATCATGTTATGCTAGTCAACCAATCCTAAAAATATATGCAAAGGAGAGGTAAAATGAGATAGCAAGTTGTGTTGTTTTATTTTAACGAATCCTGAGGATAACCCTGAAAAGTATTATATCCAGGGAAATCCACCAAAAATGTATAGAGGAGATTGATTTGGCCTTACCAATTTGTGTTAACAACCTATTGCCACTAATATACTTTGTTCTCACCATTGTAATAGCTATCCTTTCAAATTTTTTCCAAGACTGCAACAAATCAAAAACATTCGACAGGTAAATGGATATTACCTAAGAAGGAGATATTGTGGAGGTACTTTGTGGGTAAAGCACTTTAGGACCCAAAAAAAATTTAATAGCACGAATATGATGCTGACATTGTATATTGAAAATTAACTTAGCTAATTATTCAATTTTTTTTATCTTTCATTGGTCTTTCTCATCCCTCAATTGGAAGATGAAACCTATAATTTTGTGGTTTATAATCCATAAATGGTGTCTGTGAATTATAAAATAGCTCCCCAGAAACATTTTACACATGCGAACATCCCACTAACATCAATAATGAGAAATTCTATAAATTTCTTACAGATTGCATAATACGACCCAATGATAAAATGTGTGCATAATAAATAGGTGTCGCCAATTTGTAATGTTAAGTTGTCCTTCTCACATGAAAATGTTTAGATATATCATAGCCCCCAAAATGTTAATAACTACTTTAGCCAAAAAATTAATCATGAAAAATAAAGAAGTTGAATATGGAATGCATCACGACTACGTCATCACAAATCTGGCACAATAGATGATCTTAGTCAGCTTTAAAGTTGGGGCTTTTTCATACCATACATAAACTTATGATTGCAATTTTCCATTTTATTGATCTCTGCCATTGTTGGGAATTTGTCTTCTAAGTTATATAAATTTTATAATGTATTCAAATTGATTTTATCGTAACCTATATTAGCAAGAATGTCTATAATTTTAATGCCTTCCCTATATGTGTGTGAAATGCAAAACTATGTAAATGAATCTATCAGACTCCATGATTTTTTAAGAATATAGGCAATCTTCCAATTCATGGAATTTCTAGTTATGCAAGCATTAATAATGAGAGATGAATCCCCTTTAATGTGGATTTTTTGAAATTCCATTTTCTTCGCTAAATTTAACCCAGTTAACAGTTCTTGGGCCTCCACAATATTATTTTTACCTTTTAGGATGGAAGATGCAATAAAATATTTGAATTCTCACACATGATCTTTGATCCATACTCCAATTCCCAAATCTTCTGAGCTACCACAAGAAGCCCCATAAAAAATAAATTTGACAAAATTTATATCTGGTGGATGTCATTTCACATTCGTTTTGTTTACTACTTGATGAGTATGCATGTTTTCTACATGGAAAATAGGAATAAAAATGGATTTCCATTTGTTAAGTATGAGACTGTCCCATGTAGTGAAATGAGGATTACACTTAATATTGTTTTGAACATAGACATTAACAATCTCCGAAATAGATTTCTCAATGCCTTCCAAAATCTTATTCAATATAGAAGTGACCTTCTTAGAAAAATGTTTATTTCTTTCCCACCAAATTGAGTTGGTAACTGCAACTGGAACACATTTCTAAATACAAGAAAACATGGATAAAGAAAAAATTACATGTCATGACTTAAAAATATCACATAATGTATTAGGGAGTGTCATTACAATATACTTAACTTCTTCATGACATAAAACCAACATTGTTGAGAAAATGAACATTCTATAAATAAAATGATCCACTATCTTGAATTCCTTGTCACATAAGACACAATGAAAAGATGTGTAATCTGTGATTTTTCAAGTTTATCACTAGTTAAAATCCTCTTTCTCAAAGCTAACCAAGCAAAACAACCTGCCTTAGGTAAGACCGAACTATTCCAACAAAATGAAAAGGCCCTATATTTCATCTTTTGGATCTGTTTCTGCTAAATAGCTTTATAATCAGCTTTAATTGAATATGTTCCATCCTTAGAGGGTGCCCATACAAATTTGTATTCATCTCAAGACAAGTATACAGTTCTATGTAGGATAACAGAAAGGGGGTAATTTTGTTTATGAATGCTAATTAGAAGGGCAGTTGGATTCTTCCATATTACTTTACCTGTATAGATATATTGCATCCACATAATAAATAAGGTTAGAACCCCAATGATCAATAATGATTTGCAGAACATCTGAAAGGCTAGCATTTTGACTTAAGTGCGACAGTCCATTCCATGAGTCTTCCAAAAAATGGACATGTTCGGCACCATGCACACCCCAAGTTTCATACTTTGCAACCGTTTCTCTTAATGAAATCATGAAATTCCAAATAGCGGAGCCCTTTGGAGGATCTGAAATGGTTATAATTTTGAAAGGATTTGAAGAATCTAAGTATTTTTCTTGCACAATCTTGCACCATTTAGTATTAGGTTTTGTATACATATTCCAAATGAGCTTACTGCCAAATGCCATATTCTTTTTTTATAACTGCAACAAACCCATTCCACCAAATTCTTTACTTGATGACATATATTTTAGTGATATCAAGGGGATTTTTTCTCTCATCTACCATATTGCCTTTCCATTGGAATTATCTAATCATCTTTTCAATTTGTTGAACCGTTTATTTGGGATCTTTTAAAACTGAGATATAGTAATTTAGGATGGGAGACAAAATTGTTTTGATAAGAAAAATCCTTCCTGATAGTGAAAGTCGAATATCTTTCCATACAACAACTCTACTTCTAATTCTTTCGATAATGTTTTTCCAAAAGGTGGATTTATTAGATCCAACAAAGAAAGGAATTCCTAGATAAGTAGAAGGTAGTTCCTCCAAGGAAAAACCTAAGATATTGACTATTTTTCTTGATATAATCACATTTGTGTTAAGTGTGAATACCTTAGATTTATGAGTATTTATTGTTTGACCCAAGATAGTGGTATATAGATCTAGTGTGCTATTGATCTGTCAGGCCTCCTGAATTTGATTTTCCAAATAGGAGATTATCATCAACAAACAATGAATATGTAACTACTATGAATGTATTTGGTATGTGAAAACCCTACCAGATCCCTTTATCATTTCTATGCTTAATTATTCTACTAAAAACCTCTGCCATTATAATGAATAAATATAGGGATAATGGATCCCCCTATCTGACCCCCTATGTGGAAGAAAAAAATAGTTGGAACACCATTAATGATAATTGAAAAGAATGAGTCAACAAACTACACCACAATGATAAAGTTGTGAGCCTCTAATCTGAGAGCTCTTGGGTTCGAATCTACTTAATCTTAACAAATAATAATAATTAAATCTTGGCTTTGGCCCATTACCCATAAAAAAAAATTGAAAGAATGCCCCTAATATGCATTCCTTAATCCACTTGCACCACTTTTCAGCAAAGCCAAACTTATTGATAAATTTAAATAAAAATATCCAATTAAGCTTATCATACACTTTCATCCTATCAAGTTTAATAATAAATGTTTGAAGCTGATGTACATATATTGAATGTAAGACTTCATGGGCCACTAAATCCCCCTCCACTATTTCATTACCTGATACAAATCCACCTTGTTCAGGGGATATAATTTAAGCAATGAGGTGTTGAATTCTTAGATAAATAGCCTTGGAAATAATCTTGTAAATTGTGTTGCATAAAGAGATGGGTCGAAAATCTACAAAGGTTTTAGGCTCCGTTATCTTTGGGATGAGAGTAATATTAGTTGCCTTAAAAAAATTTAGAACTCAAGCATGTTTTCTTGATTCCTCTAATGCTACCAATAAGTCAAAACAAAGTACATCCCAACATTTTTGGAAAAATAAAGCTGTATACCCATCTAGTCCAGGGGCCTTATTTGGATGTAAATAAAAAACTACTTTTTGAATCTCCCCTAATGTGAAAGGATCCATAAGAACCTGATTATATTGAGGAGTAACTAAGGGATATATGGCAGCCAAAAACTCATTTACATGTGCCTCATGTGGAGGAGGAACCAAGAGACTTTTGAAGAACTTAACATCCTCCTCTTGGATACCTCGTGCTTCTGAAATTACATCTCCTGAAATGAAATCATTAATAGAGAAAATTGTACTCATAGCTATTTTTTGTTTTGTTGACTTGTGGAAGAACTTAGTGCTCTTATCACCTTCTTTAAGCCATAGTTCTTGATACTTTTGTCTCTAGTATTCCTCTTCCCTTTTACACAACTCTTCCCATTCCTCTTGTAACTCTTTTTGCTTCTTGTAAGTTGTTGCATAAAAACCCAATTCAAATTTTCTTTTTCATTTATATCGGCTAATTCTTTTTCTACCACTTGTTTTTGTGAGAAGATATTTTCAAAGACCTGATCATTCCATATTTTAATATGTCCTTTCACATAATGTATCTTTTTAAAAAATTGGAACATCTTAGTGTCTTTTTGATATGGTGCACTTACCCACCACTATTTCAGCAATTGGTGAAAATAAGGATGGTGAAACCACATCCTTTCAAACTTGAAGGAAGTCTTCTATTTGTGACCTAATAACGATGATGAATTGGTGATACTTAATAGTATGGGAAAATGATATGATCCTATGAAATTTAAGATTTTAGCCTAGGTAGTAAATTCTTGTACTTTCCAACATTAAGAAATAAGAAATTCCAAATGTCCTTCTATCTGAAGGAAGCATGTTCTTCTATTTTTCCGTGTGTAAAAACCATTAGTAGGAGCAATATCTATTAAATAATTATAATTGATAAATGTAGAAAAGTATTTCATAGTTTTAAAAGGAGGAAAATTTACATGAAATAAAAGGGAAGAACAAGGTCTCCCTAAGGATGTCCACACTCATTTATTATTCTTTGGTTTTCTTCCCTTAAGAACATGTTTAGGGAGACCTTGTTCTTCCCTTTTCTTTCATGTAGGCATGTGTTTTAAGAAGGGGTAATCAATCAATAACTCATCCCTAATGGTAAGGTACATAATAGCCTCAACTATTATCAATCTATCGACATGCCTTTCCATATCTCAATCTTTATCATTTATAACCTCAACAAATTGACAATTCAGACTTACAACAGGGTCCCTTCCCTTACTACTATTTATAAATCCTACAATATTTTTGTGTGTATGCACGTCCGACTTTGTACATAAGATTACCTCTATTATTTCCTTTCCACTTTCCAATTGGATACGATGTGTATACATTCAAATTTAGACCATATGTTGACATTTTAGGTTTATATCCTACTAGCCTTCTCCATTCACCACTATAATATGATGGACCATAATATGACATTAATCTCCTAGTGGTTTATTCTGAATTGTTTCTATGTTTAGATCCCACTTATAAATTTTGGACAATAAAGAGGACTAGATTCACTCCATGAATATTGGAGGGTCATATCATGTATTTGTATCCCAAAAATTGAAACACCTCGTACACTCTAGGTAGTTGTTGATAACTAGGCCAAGCGCAATATAGTCGACAATCAAATGTCTCTTTGTAAATTGATCTCAAAATCGGGGGAAAGAGATCATCTCCATCACATTAATTCTCAGAGGGTATATATTCCACCTTCCCATTTCTTTAAGAAAATTATGCATCTTTAAATTGGCTCTTATTTTGTTACTTTTTTTCATCAATTCCTCATCTTCTAAGTTGGTATATTGGCACATATTTTTATTAGGTATATCATCTTATTAATGATAATTTCCCTCTAGTATGGAATTAAGTGATCCAAGATACTTTAAACAAAGAACTTTTTCTTGCAAGTATCCATTAAGAAAAAAATTAATTGTTTAAATAATATAGAATAATATTTAAATGATGTATACATGTTATTTATATCAATTTGGAAATGTTTTTACTTGGAAATGTTTTTACCATAATTCTTATTGGATTTGAATCAATTGTAGGAGGCATACTACCAACTGGAAGCTCATCATATATGTAATATCTTTCTTCAATTTATCATTTGAATTGTTTCTCTCCAGGACATACAAAACATCCACAAACAACAATTTTCTCAAAGTATTCATCTCATGTATAGTCTTGACCAACCTCTTCTTCAGTGCAATCAATTGTTTTGTCTACAAAATCTATTGGCATATCCTCTTCCACCCACTATCGTTTACATGAATTAACAGTTTTAGGTCTACATCCATGTGCATATCTTGTTCTTTGTTAGTTGAACACTCAGGCTCTGCATTTGCTCCAATATCTATCTAAAATAATCAACAACATGCATTAATTTATGTCAAGATTGGATAATATATTATAAATTCCAAGAATAATGTGAAAAAGATAGATGTAGGATTTTTTGGATGGACATTTAGATAGGTTTGCATATTTTTAGAGGTTTTTTAGTTTCCTTAATATGCTTACTATTCCTTTTTCTAGTCTTGCACGTATCACAAAATTCCACTAGATCATTTATTCTTAATTCAAAATTTGAGTACTCGATGTCCCACTTCACCCATTGTGTCCTGATTTGATATGACATGTGATTTGTTCCCATGGCCTCGTCTAGATCCTATAATACACAACATAGTAAATGATATCATTTCAACAAATATTCTATCCAACACAAAACCTCACTTTAGTCACATATTTGACATATTGTCATCATATTTTGGCCGTGCTAATTTTCAAACTTTTCCCTTGATATAGAATCACATTTAATCGTCATTCGTGTCCATTTTCAATGAATAAATTTGACCTCAGAGGCCTCATAGAAAAATGGAATTTATCTCCTCTACTTCTATTTCCACCCAATTTGCTCTCTACGATTCATTAGTTCTACGTTGTCCAATTCCTCTCTCCATGGCTTCCTCTAGATCTTGTAACACATAATAATGACAATAGAGGAATAGAGAGAGACAGAAATAGAGAGCAATAGGGAGAGAGGGAGACAAATGGGAAAATTAGGTTGGGGTCCCATGGAAGGGGATTTCTAAAAAATAGAGTTGGAGTTGCTTGCTACTTTTTAGGAATATTTTAAATGATTTGGTCCCGTGAATTTTTTAGTCTAGTTGAGTTTAAAACTTTGAACTTCGACATTTAAGGAAGATGGTGGTTGTGCATAAGAAAAATAAGTAAAAAATCTTTTTCCCACCAAAATAATTTTTTAAGAAAATTACAAAATTAAATATTTGACAAATGGTAGAAAACTTTACTAAGTTGGTGGGGCAATTTCTAGCCCCACCCCATTTTCACCCGCTTGCTAAAAAGAAGGAGCTCCTATTTTGAAGGAGAAGATTCCAAATAATCTAGTAGCCAAAAAGTAGAGATAAATGTAATAGGAATGATTTTTTTCTAAATGTTTATTTTATAGAGTTGTAAATTTATTAAATTGACGTTAGTTAATATTTTACTAAAATATTCTCCTTACTTATTATTGCATCAAATTAGGAGGTTTATTCTGGAAATTAGAAATGTATGGTTATAACATAGATTAAAATAATATTTTTCTCATGTGAATTTTAACTTTTGAATTAGACGCTTGGTAAAATTTACACTTCTTACTAGGAAATAGAAAGTATATAGAACTTTTAAGAGCTTCATAATTTTGGTAATTATTTTCTTTGTTAAGTGGTGAATTTAGATAGATGGGTTGGGGGATAGGGAGGAAGTGTGGGAGAGAGACGTGGAGACAAGGGAGATGGAGAGAGAGGAAGAGAAAGGGAAAGAGATAGGTAAAGGGGAAGAAGAGAGTAGATGTGGGGATGGAGGGAGAGAGATAACTAGATAAAGATATCCATATAAAGAGATAAGGGGGGAAGTGAGAGGGAGATAATAAGAGATAACTAGAGATAGAAATATATAGCAAGTTGGAGAGAGAGAGAGAGAGAGAGAGAGAGAGAGAGAGAGAGAGAGAGAGAGAGAGAGAGAGAGAGAGAGAGAGAGAGAGAGATATGGAGGGGAACAGAGAGATATTGAGATATAGATAGAGAAGGAAATATATATCTAAATAGAAAGAGTAGAGATAGAGAAGGGAGAGAAATAATTTTTTGTATGTGTTGTGGGTCCACAAAAAACACCCCATATTGGTCCTTTGACCATGGGGACCCCCCTTCTTTTTTTGTGTCTTTTGGTCTTTTGAGTCTACTCCCTTTCCAGTCCCTTGCAAATCAATTTCATTATCACCCTGTTGAACAAAGCAGACACCTTTTTTGGCCTTTTCACCTTTTTGGCCTTTTGGAGGACCAAGTCCTCCAAAACACCGAAATGGCTAAAAGGCCGAAAGGTGTCCACCTCCATACTTTTGGTATTTCAGACGCTGAAACATAGAAAATGCTGATGTCCCCCTATGGCTTATAAAAGGGTGAGAGGCCCTAATTTGACTCACTTTGTTTTTTCTTCGTCTCCGACATCTTCTGAGTAGTGGCTTTGCAATCTTCATCCTTGCTCCTTATGGTTGATTGCTTCACACCTTCACCTTCTTGTGTCTCCCTCCTTCACTCCTAACTATTGCGAGGTAGGTTTTTTCCTCGCCACTCAGTGGTTTTTTTGCTCTTCATGGTTTTGGTTTAGGGTTTTGCACCTGGTGCCTGTCTAGCCCAGTGTGTGTTGCCTCCCCCCCCAAGTATTTTAGGGATTTTTACACCCTTAGCCTTGCAAGGGAAGTCCCTACTTATCACGTTGGGTCTATTCCTTTCACATTTTATAGTTAGGGTTTTTCTATTTTTGGTCATGACCTTTGTCGCAGGTTTTTCGGCCTCCAAAAGTCTGAAAACTAGGTCTTGTTTGTCATTCAAGTGGTCCTCAGAGAGTCATAATTTTTAGCATTTTAAACATCCGAGACCTCCAAAACACAGACAAGTCCAAATCTTTGAGAATGTTGTCTGGCTTATGAGGTTTCATAATTTTGGAGTCCGAGATTCATTTCACACTTTTCAACATCTGAAGAATCTTTTTAGACTTTAGCACACTCAAAAGCTGATAGGTTCTGTTTCATCAAATGACTGCTCTTTCGCACTTTCATCCTTTTCAGACTCCGAACCAGTTTTTGGCACCCGAAACCCTGAAAGGACAAAAAGTGTGAAATCTACATTTCTGGCTACTTAGAGAGATTTTTACTCCTATTTTCCTAGATTAGTCATTTTTTTTAGTTTCTTCTGCAAATAAAACACTGATACTTGCATATTTCATTGCAGGAATGCCTGAGAAAAAGACTGCATCACCAATGAAGTACTTATACAAGGGGAACACTCTCCCTTCCAAGGTTAGCAATAGACACCTTGACGTCACCAATATTGATATCAAGAATGTAGATTGGGATCAATTCCTCACAAGATCTTCCCAACCAGCTGGAAGATCAGGAGACTGTGCCTCACTACTCCTGTCACAACTAGTTAACACGGTAGCCACCCAGTGGCTCTCACATCCTCCAAACTGATCATGACTTTGGAAAACCATTATGACTTGGATAAAAAGGTGGTCTAGAATACAGAGGGACAAGTGGTATAATATATCAGACCAGACGTCATAGAAGAGGTCTTCCACCTCCACAAAGGCATAGACCATTTCTATGACTTCTTCATAGAAAAGGAAAACAAATGGTTCAACAACAAAGGGGAAGAGGCATATGACATAGTCAATAAGAATTACCTTGAGAAACCTCTCCCCAAAAAAAAGTTGGACAAGATAGACCTCAGGAGGGGGTACATGAAAGATGATATCCGGGTAGCCCTAACATTACTAAGCTGGGTATATGGATAACCACAGTCCTTCCAACTAGAGAACTAGATGATTATCTTAATAGAGAAAATCAAAGGCCGTAAGTCTAGTTTTGATTGGGGAACCATCATCAGCAACAGGTTGGATGAATAGCTATTGGCAGTAAAACACAACCCTAAACTCTACATCGGTACCTACGTGGTGTACTTATTGGCAACACATGCAAACTACCTAGGAATCGCCAAGAGGGGAAATATAAATGATCCCAATGAATGACCTCACATTTTGTACCCATAGTTACAAAGAAAGGAAAACATATTAGAAGATAGCCCAGACTACAGGATAGTCAATGATGCCTTCACCTTTGCAATCATCTGAGCTATTGAAGGTGATTTTGCGAAGAGGATGTCAAAGGAAACACTGCCAAGGTGAGGGCCAAGGGTAAGGTCCATAGGAACATACAACCACATCATAAATAGGTTCTATATCCATGAACCACATCTGGAAGACCACTGGATCTATTGTGTAGATGATCATGAGGTCAAGATCCAGGATTATTGCATGATGTCCCTCACCCTTGCACAACACACGTTGAAGACCCCAATTACTCTAAAGGTTTGGGAGAAGGATTCACATAGTGTATTAGAATCCATTTACACTTTGGATAAAATATATGATAGGCCCATCATGAATGCCAAAGTTGATAAAGATGAGAATGATGACATTGAGTTTTGGGATAGGCATGTACTCAAAACATTAGAAAATTGGATCGAAAGGCCTTATAAAATGGAGCCAATCTTGGTAAAAATGTTAATGGATCCACCCAAGAACATGGATAAATAGCATGGAGAGAAAAATATAGTGCCACAATACAAGAAGGTGCCACCATCGAAGCCAAATATAGTGTATGGCCATGAATGTGCAGTATAGTATGGGTCAAACCCAACGCACAAGGATCCCAAGACTAGAATGATTGGATAGATAGATCCTCTAGTGGGGTTAGCATAGGATTTTCTAGATGAAGGGCCATCCACTTCTGGACAATCTCCTCCTACCACTGATAAGGATAAGGAAACATATAAAAGGAAGAGAACTTTTGTGTCTCCATAATTGGAAACAGTACAAGAGGAGCCAAAAGAAGAAGGAGAAGAAGAGATACCCCTAGTTAAATGGATAAGGTCTCAAAAGAGGAGAGAGAAGGAGGCTACTATAAAACATCAAGAGGATCCCAAAGAACAAGATAATCCCATGGAGGCGTTAGGATCAGATGAGTTCCAAATGTCTGAATTTGAAGATCTGGAGGGCTTTTTAGACCAAGGGAAAGACACACCAGGTTATGCAATAGAGTAAAAAATAGGAGGTCCATCTCTCTTTCAACCATAGGTAACCCTCACTCTACCTCCCACTCATTTCACTAATCCAGCACCTAATGTACCTATTACAGAAGAGAGATCTAGCACAGATCAAGGGCTCAGAAATCAAGATGCCCCAATCACCCAAGATGTAAGGGGAGATAAGGTCATAGAAGAGACCCTTGCTAGTACTCCACTGCCTCACATTCCTACTCCACCAACTACTTGTTCAGACTTATAATTATCACCCTAACTCAGGCATTAGGGCTACACGACAATTCCATCCCAAGAATGGAAAACTCTTCTAGCTGTGGGTAGACTATAAATGAAGAGGGATCTTCAGATTCTAGGCTGGTTCCCATTGACTTTGGGTATCAATTTTTGTACTATTTTCTCCTAATTTTGGAAAGGTAAAGGGAGAAATTATAACTAAAATTGCATGAATAAAACTTGAAAGGTGATACACCAAATTAATTCAGATCTCTCAAAGCCTCAAATTGATATCCACCTGACATACCCTGGTGATCTCTGCACTATCATTCACTATCCAATACATAGGCTAATTAGAAGGACAAAACTAGGGTTTAACCACAAGTAGTGATCTTACTATTAACAAAATGCATATTCTGCAAAAGGCTTATATTTTGTAATATAGAATAGGATTCAATACAACTCACTAATCCATGCTATAGATGTTACACTTGAATGCAGAAAATTGAAAAGGACTTTGAACAAATGATCACAACAAGATGTATGGAAAAGTGGGGCAACTATATTCTTCTCAAAATTTGTATGTAGTTACATGTATGAATTTCAGAATAATGGCAACGAATACAAGCATCCTCTTGCACAAAATTGAAATCACAAGTATGAACTCACAATGGAGACAAAAGCATAAACAGACAGCTATAGGAATAATAAATTCACTAAAGCTCTTATGTCAACAATCTTGACCCCCTCCAAAAGACATATCCCTAAATTTGAGGCATGATTAGTGCCCTAAAGGCTAATTTTGAAAATAAGCCCCTAATTTTGCTCCCCTAAAGCTGATTTTCTAAATATTTACATCTTTACATACTTTATCAACCTCTAATACAAATACAATATAAACCTATTTAAAATCTAACACAAAATGCATAAAAACCAACACTATGACTCAAAACTGACACCATTTAACACAAAATCCTAACTCTTATCAAACCCGATGCTAGAGCTAAATGCTTAACTCTACCTAAGCCAAGGTCAACATAACCAATACAAATGGAAAAATATCTCCAGTCTGTGCTATCTAAGTACTGCAGTCATAACTCCTCCAGTAGTTTGATGGACTTCAAAGTATATATAATTTGATATAGGGATCTTTGCATTTGACTTGCATCTATAGCTTTTGAGGGAATTTAGGTTTTTCTCTTTGTTCTTGGGCACCGCCATGCTGGTGATCTTATTGTGCTCTCCATTTTGATGCTCACTGGAGTTCACCATGGTTATCTACCTGCCATAATACATGGCGATATTCATGCATCTATCTGGTGCTAAACTTGGGCCTTTTCATATACCGTGGGCTCTCTCTAAATTTGGAGTTATCTTCTCCTGTAGCATGAACTCGAGGTCTCCTTCTTGGACTTAGCATACTATCATCTGAGAACTTGGGTTCTCTGTATGTTTTTCATGGCTGCACTTAAACTAGAAGTTAGATTTTCTTTAGACTCCATAATACATGGCACTGCATTTGTGTATGAACTTGAGATTTACTTCTTGGCGCTGGGGTTTTCAACTCATTGATTTTTGAACTTGAATGATGTTTCAAAGAGCTTGGTCTCTCTATTATGCTCTGAAACCATGACCTCTACCTATGACACCACAGATGAGTCACTCTTCACTGTTGTTCACTCTATCTTCTTGTTCTATTTACTTCATAGCATCACTTAGTTATTTTAAATATATGTCTTTGAAATCTCAAGCTGAAGATGTAGTTTTGCTTTAATTAGAACAAGTCTACACTATTTTACAACATGTACTTGGGTTGTTTCCTTTGAACTGTCAGCTCCTTAATTAGAGTCTCCTTCATTAATTGCCTATTGTCATTGAATTTGGGGCTATTGGTTTTATAAATGCTTGAAGAATCTGCATCTATTTCTTTCGTGATTCAATGCTTTTACTGAACACCCACATAGCTTACTTCGTAGATCTAGAAGTGAACACAAAATAAATGCAACCTATCAATTTATGAACTCGAGCTATTCAGGAGTCTTCTGTTAGATGTCTGCCATCTTTGTACAGTGTGGGGACCATTTTTTTGTATCTTTGAGCATCTTTTTTGTCCTTTAGCCTACATCAAGTTGACATTGTTGTTTGCCTGTCTAGAACTTGCAATATGACAAATAAATCAGTGTATCAACTGCTGTATTTATTCTGAATACTATCCATGGTGTTCGAGCACGGGCTTGTGACACCCATAAATAGTATTAAAAAATGTAGAGATCAACAAATCTATGATGCATATTCTCTTTTATTTGACAGTGTTGTCTTTAAATATATATCATAACCAGTTCACATCAATCATGGTGCACACTCTGTTTTTAACAATAATAAACTATCTATATTTTCTTTTTTATCCATTCTTCTACCATAGGCACCATGTGGCTAATAATACTGTCATTTTTCTTTTATTCTAGAAACATTACTATTATAGACAGCATCATTGATGCATTCTACAAGCATGGATAAATAGATACATACCATTCTACTCCATTCTTAAGAACATGTGCATAAATAGATATCATTGTTTAATATGCATATTCCTTCTCATTTGCTTGTAGAAATAGATGCTACTGTAGACTGATTTCTTCTCACTAAACAACATTGTACTTATTTAATGCCAATAGTTTATGAAATTATGCATATGCTTCTCTTTTCTAGGCACAATATTAGTGTTCTCATATTTTGATATGACATTGTTGATTCCACATATATGTTTTTCCAAAACAGCATTACATAGCATTTCACCCTTGCTTTTTCATTCTGTTATTTGATCATTATTCTCTATTATGCATATTCCTTAACATCATTTGATACTACCGTTCTTACTCTTCTGGCATCTGCACATTAGCATCCATAGTGTCAAATAATTTTTAATAGCATGTATGCACCCTGTAGCCACTTTTTATGTACTGCATTTTATATGCACACAACTCACATTGATATTACCATAGTTCAATCATTTTCTTGCACATCAATGTTGAAATCTGCATATCATTACAACTCCTGCATACACACATAACTTGTTTTGCTGCACAGTTTGAATATTTTTACATGTTCATGAGGTTTGAGCATGGGCTCGTGACACCCATGAAGAACTTTTAAATACAGCAAAGGGTTTCATAAAGATATGTCCTTTTGATATTATTATTTTTTCAATGTAAATGCATACCTTTCTATCACATTGATATCATCAGTTAATATGCAGTTCAGGGAGTTTGACTGATGCATTGTGTCTTTTAGGATTTTATGTATTTCTTAGATCCAATTGGGTCTAATATCTCTTTCACCATGATGCTACAAGAAATAGGAACAACATAAGACCTAGGATGCATGACAGACAAAGACAAGACCAAGACAACCAAGATATGAAGACTTCAGATGATGCAGATGAAACCCAAATCTAGAGACTAGAAGACCTCTTAAAGGCAATACATAGATCCCTAGACTTCATCATGCTTCTCTTTTACTTTCTTTTCTGCATATGTCCTCTGAGTTTCTGTATGCAAGATGTGACCTTGAAGGAGCACTTGTCTAATACATTCATTATGAATGCACAATGTAATGATTGTTTATGAATTTGAAATTGTGAATTTGATCAAAACTTAGAGTACAAATGAAACATGATAATATGAATGTAATAGCAATGTATTTCTTTTGCATTGGCTGAATAGTAATGGAAAAGAGATGTTTCTTTATGTAATTTTTCACTGTTTCTAAGTACTATCTCACATGTAAAAATTTGGGTAACAATTCTGGTGACCTTAGATGGATGTCTGCCTGCTTCACATTGGGACCAGTAGCCTAAAATAGTTCATTGGGCATTGAGTCTGTTGATCACCTATGGAAACCCTAAACCTAATCTGTGAATATAAGAAAACCATTTCCCAATGATTGAGGGTATGTTTATGATTTGTGGTAGTGAAGAAAAAATTCATTACCACAAATTGTAGATGTATTCCTTATCATTGAGGAATGATTTCCTTGTATTTGCAAATTTGGACAGCAACCTTGGAAGAATTTGCAAACTTGAAGGCTTATTGAAAACTGGGAAAACTAAACTAAAACTGACATAAATGTGCTTACCAGCACTTAGGGAAACTGGAAAACTAACCTACCCTAACCTAAAAGGCCACAAACTCTGCTAAACAAAACCATTTACTGGTTCATTAAAATATTTGCCTTTCCTCCTCAAATTGCAATGATGAATGTGCTTATTGGAAAATACAAGAAAACTAAACAACGAAACATGTACAACCAGCTCATGCAACATTTCAAAAAGAGAGAAATTATCTTAACTTACTTTACATTGTTGATAGAAGAAAAGTAAATTAGCATGATGTTCTGGATCTTCTTCATCAACCTCCTCACAAATAGGAGTTGTTGTAAATGAGGAATCTTCTCTTCTCTTCAACTGGAACAAATATCGGATTGGACAGCCTCTTGTCAGTATAAACTTGGGGAGATCCTTGTTGGTTTCTCTACTTTCCTCTGGTTCCTCATGGCTGTCCTGCATCATTTGTAGCCATGTGAGCTCCTCTTCCATGGTCAAAACATCATCATCTTCTATTAAATCAGTTAGGAGCTTCTCAAAACTACTGATCTCCTGGAAATCTGGAGCACTTGGTTCTAGCTTTCCTTCCTACACACAATCTTTAGAAAGAGTCTCCTCTAAGATAGAGTGCACTTGAATAGGCACAAAATCTGGCATCTTTTCAATAGCAAGCTTCTCACAGAAATCTGCAATAATGTTGTCAAAACAAACCACTAAGCTTTGATTACCCTCTTGATCATGAATACCTTGTTGTGCTGATATGACTGGAACCTCCTCTTCCTTCTCTTGATCTACAAAAGAGGGTAACTCCTTAAAGAAACATGTAACCATCTCTTCCTTCTCAAAAGAGTCTCATGTAGCCAATGATGCAATTTGTTCACTATCCATCTCAGAATATGCAGGCAAATCTGCTACTGAATCCAATACCTCTTATTCTATTGGATTTGAACTAATAACCTCCTTTTTAGATCCCTATTCTGGAGATGACTGGCATGGAACCACCTTGAAAATATTTTCCATCTGGAAGCGAGGGTGTTTAGTCCATGACGGCTACCATGGAAACTTGGTATCTTGCTCATCTAGCTCAGCTACATAACACATCTCTGACTAAGAATCAATAAAATGGGCTAGTTGACCATGCTCAATCAAGGGCTCTTGTAGGGATTTTCTTACTTCTTTTGTAGGCTTATAACTTGGAATCTCCAACTTGGATCTTTCTTGGATTGTAGGCTGATTAAGGGCACAAGAAGCTGCTTGAGCTTCTAGCTCTTGTAATTTTGTCATTAACTGTCTCATCTGTTCTTCTTTAAATGCAACTTTCTTGGCAATAAACTCCTACTTGTACCTTTGAGCCTCCATCTCTTGCTGGTGTATGTGAACTTGATAAAACATCTCCTCTTGATGCATGCCATAATCTTGCTCTTTCTCCACAGATCTCATTTATTCTTGAAAGTTCTTCAAAATATCATCAAGGCTCATGTTTGGAACATGCTGGGGATAATTTTTAGAATCATCAAAGAAACTTCTTTGTGGCTGCTGGTATGCATTCTGCCAAGAAACTTGTTGCTAGGCTGGAGGGTGATAAACATGAGATGAATGTTGTCCTTCAAATTATGGAACAAAAACAACAGCAGGGTCGTACTGATATGGTTGATATTGAGAACATGCAGGAACATCTTCATAAAATGGAGGATAGGAATCCATCTTAGGCACTAAATCTGCATAAAACCAATAAATATAACCTTAGAGTCGCCAGATATGCATAAAATTGACCTCCTAAAGGCCTGTAACCTGCTGGATGCATACCAAAACCAGCAAGAATTGTGAAATCTATGACCTCTTAGTCCCACCGGGCGTGCCAAAAACTATTCAAGGTTAGAATTGTCACCCTAACTCAGGCATTGGGGCTACACGACAATTCCATCCCAACAATGGAAAACTCTTCTAGCTGTGGGTAGACTATAAATGAAGAGGAATCTCTGGATTCTAGGCCGGTTCCTATTGAATTTGGGTATCAATTTTGTACCATTTTATCCTGATTTTAGAAAGGGAAAGGGAGAAATTACAACTAAAATTACATGAATAAAACTTGAAAGGTGATACACCAAATTAATTCAAATCTCTCAAAGCCTCAAATCGATATCCACCTGACATACCCTAGTGATCTTTGCACTATCATTCACTATCCAATACATAGGCTAATTAGAAGGCCACAACTAGGGTTTAACCACAAGTAGTAATCTTACTATTAATAACATGCATATTCTGCAAAAGGTTTATATTCTATAATATAGAATAGGAATCAATACAACTCACTAATCTGTGCTACAGATGTTACACTTGAATGCAGAAAATTGAAAAGGACTTTGAACAAATGATCACAACAAGATGTATGGAGAAGTGGGGAAAATATCTTCTTCTCAAAATCTACATGTAGTTACATGTATGAATTTCAGAATAATGGCAAGGAATACAAGCATCCTCTTGCACAAAATTGAAATCACAAGCATGAACTCACAATGGATACAAAAGCATAAACAAATAGCTATAGGAATAAGAAATTCACTAAATCTCTTCTCTCCACAATCTTGACCCCCTCCAAAAGACATATCCCTAAATTTGAGGCATGATTAGTGCCCTAAATTCAGCCCTAAAGGCTAATTTCAAAAATAAGCCCCCAATTTTGCTCCCCTGAAGTTGATTTTCTAAAGATTTACAT
>MU226618.1:1476145-1497688 GCA_018584345.1 Thuja plicata
TCCATGACTCAAAACCGACACCATATAACACAAAACCCTAACTCTTATCAAACCCGATGCTAGAGCTAAATGCTTAACTCTACCTAAGCCAAGGTCAACATAACCAATACAAATGGAAAAATATCTCAAGTCTGCACTATCTCAGTACTGCAGTCATAACTCCTCTAGTAGTTTGATGGACTTCAAAGTATATATAATTTGATATAGGGATCTTTGCATTTGACTTGCATCTGTACCTTTTGATGGAATTTAGGTTTTTCTCTTTGTTCTTGGGCGTTGCCATGCTGGTGATCTTATTGTGCTCTCCATTTTGATGCTCCCTAGAGTTCACCATGGTTATCTACCATCCATAACACATGGCGATATTCGTGCATCTATCTGGCTCTAAACTTGGGCCTTTTCATATACCGCGGGCTCTCTCTAAATTTGGAGTTATCTTCTGTTGCAGCGTGAACTCAAGCTCTCCTTCTTGGACTTAGCATACTATCATCTGAGAACTCGTGTTCTCTATATGTTTGTTGTGGCTGCACTTAAAATGGAAGTTAGAGTTTCTTTAAACTCCATAATACATGGCACTACATTTGTGTATGAACTCGGGATTTACTTCTTGGTGCTAGGGCTTTCAACTCATTGATTTTCAAACTTGAATGATGTTTCAAAGAGCTTGGGCTCTCTATTACACTCTGAAACCATGACCTCTACCCATGACACCACAGATGAGTCACTCTTCACTCTTGTTCACTCCATCTTCTTCTGCTATTTACTTCATAGCATCACTTAGTTCTTTTAAATATACGTCTATGAAAGCTCAAGCTGAAGATGTAGTTTTACTTTAATTAGAACAATTCTTTGCACTATTTTACAACAAGTACTTGGGCTATTTCCTTTGAACTATCAGCTCCTTAATTAGAGTCTCCTTCATTAACTGCCTATTTTCATTGAATTCAAGGCTATTGAGTTTATAAATTCTTGAAGAATCTGCATCTATTTCTTTCGTGATTCAATGCTTTTACTGAACACCCACATAGCTTACTTCGTAGATCTGGAAGTGAACACAAAATATATGCAACCTGTTAGTTTATGAACTCGATCTATTTGGGATTCTTTTGTTAGATGTCTTCCATCTTTGTATAGCATGGGGACCATGTTGTTTGTATCTTTGAGCATCTTTTATGTTCTGTAGCCTACATCAAGTTGACATTGTTGTTTGCCTGTCTAGAACTTGCAATATGACAAATAAATAAGTGTATCAACTGTTGGATTTAGTCTGAATACTATCCATGGGGTTTGAGCATGGGCTCATGACACCCATGAATAGTATTAAAAAATATAGTGATCACCAAATCTATGATGCATATTCTCTTTTATTTGACAGTGTTGTCTTTAAACATATATCATAACCAGTTGACATCAATCCTGGTGCACACTCTATTTTTAACAAAAATAAATTGTCTCTATTTTCTTTGTTATCCATTCTTCTACCATAGGCACCATGTGGATAATAATACTGTCATTTTTCTTTTATTCCAGAAAAATTACTGTTATAGACAACATCATTGATGCATTCTACAAGCATGGATAAATAGATACATATCGTTCTGCTCCATTCTTAAGAACATGTGCATAAATAGATATCATTGTTTAATATACATATTCCTTCTCATTTGTTTGCAGAAATAGATGCTGCTATAGACTAATTTCTTCTCACTAAACAACATTGTACTTGTTTAATGCCAACATTTTATGAAATTATGCATATGCGTCTCTTGTCTAGGCACAATATTAGTGTTCTTCTCATATTTTGATATGACATTGTTGATTCCACATATATGTTTTTTCAAAACAACACTACATAGCATTTCACCCTTGCTTTTGCACTCTGTTATTTGATCATTATTCGTTGTTATGCATATTTCTTAACAACATTTGATACTATTGTTCTTACTCTTCTGGCATCTGCACATTAGCATCCATAGTGTCAAATAATCTGTAACAACATGTATACACCTTGTAGCCACTTGTTATGTACTGTATTTCATATGCACAAAACTCACATTGATATTACCATAGTTCAATTATTTTCTTGCACATCAATGTTGAAATTTGCATATCATTACAACTCATGCATACACACATAACTTGTTTTGCTGTACAATTCAAACATTTGCACATGTTCATGAGGTTCGAGCACGGGCTCATGACACCCATGAAAAACTTTTAAATACATTTAATGGTTTCATAAAGATATTTCCTTTTGATATTATTATTTTGTCAATGTAAATGCATACCTTTCTATCACATTGATATCATCAGTGAATATGTAGTTCAGGGAGTTTGACTGATGCATGGTGTCTTCTAGGATTTTATGTATTTCTTAGATCCAATTGGACCTAATATCTCTTTCACCATGACGCTACAGGAAACAAGAACAACAGAAGACCTAGGATGCAGGACAAACAAAGACAAGACCAAGACAACCAAGACATGAAGACTTCAGATGATGTAGATGAAACCCAAATCTAGAGACTAGAAGACCTCTTAAAGGCAATACATAGATCCCTATACTTCATCATTCTTCTCTTTTACTTTCTTTTCTATATATGTCCTCTAAGTTTCAGTATGCAAGATGTGACCTTGAAGGAACACTTGTCTAATACATTCATTGTGAATGCACAATGTAATGATCATTTATGAATTTGAAATTGTGAATTTGATCAAAACTTAGAGTACAAATGAAACATGATAATATGAATGTAATAGCAATGTATTTCTTTTGCATTGGCTGAATAGTAATGGCAAAGAGATGTTTCTTTATGTAATTTTTTATTGTTTCTGAGTACTATCCCGCATGTAAAAATTTGGGCAACACTACTCTCCCACCTCCAATTCCTACTCCACCACCATTCCGCCCAACTCCAACACTGACTCTGCATCCAACTAATACTCTCCCATTTCCCATTCCAACTCTCCTTACACCTACTCCACTGCCATCAATCCCTTTTCCTTGCTTCATCTCAGCCCCTGGAGGATCAGTGAGTGCAGAGACCATGTCACCTTTCAAAACCACATTGAAAGTCATGACTAGTCTTAATACCAAACTGTTGATTAGCTCCTCGGGAGATGAAGACCAGAACAAGGAAAGGCAACATAAGGTAGCAGAAGAGGGAAAGGAAGAAGGAGAAGAAGGGGAAGGAAGGAATGAGGAGGAACAAAACAAGGAACAGGAAGAAAGGTCATATAAGGAAATAACCTTAGGGCCCCAAAACTTGGATTCAGTCCTTCATGTTGCCCCATATGAGTCGGTCACCACATCTAGTAAACCTACATGGTTCAGTAAAGAAATTCAATTGAGGAAAAGAACTTAGACAAACAAAGATGAGGGGGAAGATAAAAATATGGATTCTTTAGGGAAAGATTTTCATCAAACAAGGGTCATATTACTAGCATAGATAATGTCATATGTCACCCAAGACACTAGTGGTCACTGGAAGGCACAGGTTGTAGTTCCTTTTGCTAGCACCTCTCAAATGCAAGTAACTCCTAAAGAATACACATTTGAGGAGGTAGATTTGGGAGAGCCCACCAGGGAAGGGAGCAAGAAACTAGCAGCCTTAGGGCTTAAACATGCCTTAGGATTCATGAGTAAGGATGATGAGGCCATAAAATCCCTAACGGAATAGAATGAAGCTTTGAATAATTTTATTCACAAGATGGTTGGTCCTATTGACCCAATCTGTCCAGAGGCCTAATTGTAGGCAGTATTAGAGAAGAGGAACACCCCAAACTTGTGGGTGGGTTTGACACCATCCTTCATCCAAGCAAGTGCAGATAGGAAAGGAGATTTTGAGTAGTACAGGTAAGAGGCTATCAAATGGGTATTCAAACCTTACAGGATCATTCTGGTTGAAGCCACAAATTTAATAAACTTGATGGAGATGAAGGTGGCTTGGAGTCTGAGACAAGAAAATGGCGAGCCGCCCTCCAAGAATTACAAATCATTAAGAAATAGCGATTCCAGATCTTGGTAAAGATATATGAAGGCAAAGAGTTGGACAATTTTGACACTTGGATCAAGTGCATGGTCAAGATAATTAGTGTCTATGAAAAATGTCAAGCCTCCATATTGGAAAAGAATAAAAGGTCTTGGAATGGGTAGAAGAAATATAAGTTTTCTTCACAGGGAATGGCCTTGACTTGTACTGAGATGAAGATATGCATATCTTACAGCCATCAAAAGAATTGGTCCAATAGTTCAGGGATATTATGCCAAGCATCAGTACCAAGGAGGCCTTACAGCACTTGTTCTACTCAAAGGAAGAAATGTTAAGGATGACAGGACACGGAGATAAAATCCAGTTCTTTGCTTCCGAATTGACTACATTTAAAGAGAAGCAAGAATGAAAGGTCAACAAGGTGAAAATAAAGAAGATAAACTATGAAGAAGTTCAGGAGATCATACAGAGGCTCTGGGATGCACACCCAGAGTTATTCCCAAACTGACTCCTTGGACCCTTGAGCATTTTTGGAAAAAAATAGTTTCAGCACTTGCAAAATTCTCCTAAGGTAAGTTTCGACCTTTCGGCCTGCTCAAGAAATGCAGCTTTCGGCGTTTCGGCCTCCTAGTATTTTTGGCCTTTAAACCTTCTATATTTTTTTTTCTTTTAGCCTCCAAAAAGGACAAAAATTTTAGGTCCCCAGAGGCAGTTCGACACTTAGCCACTTTTGGATATTAAAAACTTCGGAGTAGAGGTTGGGGGCTGAAAATCTGAGTGCTTCCAGCGAGATCATATTTTTGCATGCCAGTTGAACTCCAGATCAGATTAATGGTTAGCTTGAGTTCCTTTTGGAAGGACTAAGGGTCCCCTATCATTTCCCACCACAAGAACCTCCAAATGAAGATTCTAAGGAAGAACTCCAAGAACCAAGAAGAAGACTCCAGTTCACAGAAGAAACCCTATCTTCTTTCTCTTTCTTTCTTGATGATTTTGATCCCTCTTGCATGTACAAATTGATTATAAATGGATTTAAAATCCATGCAAGATATTCAGTATCAGTTAGGAATAGTTTCTTTTCAGATAAGCTTTATTTTTAGTTTATTTTCATAAATTTAGACTCTCTGATGCCCTAATTTTGGCATTTAGAGTAGGTAGATCAAAAACTCTATATATTGTAATAAAATCAATGTAATAGGGCTGTATTCTTAATACAATAAAGATCTACATTTGGTGCTTCATTTGTGGTGTGTAAATTGTTGCCATCTATGTGAATTGGTGAATTGTGTGTATGCATTATTCATTACTTTCAAAGAGCCTCTTGTTTTGATGTGTTTCAAATTTGCGTTTACCTTAGTTGGAGTTTGTTGTTGTCTATCTACCTTGTTGTGATGAATGCATAGAAGGGATCCTCTATTGGGATTAATGATAAATCCATCTTGTGGGTGTGCACATCTTGGTGGCTTCACAATTTGATCAATTTTGAATATCTTGCACGAGTGAATATATCTTCTCTCCAAACACTTACATCCATTGGGTAAACAATTGCGACTTTTTCTAATTTATACCTCTTGGGTTTGTTCCAAATCTCCCCACCATTCAATTTGCAAGGAAGGGTTTACAGTAGTTTATGTTTATAGGATTTCATTTCAGTAATTTACTTCATTTCTTGTTGCCTTGCTCCTTTGAATTTTGTCTCAATCTAAAAGTAATCACCTTGAAAATACAAAGTTGCATTTTATTTCAAACACTAAATCTTGTTAAAACAAAAAATACCAAAAATTGTACTAAAGATTGTTTTGTAGTTTGAAGTCTTGAACGTACCAACAAAGGCCTCCTCATGAACATTCAATTTTATCTTCAACTGAGTAACCAAGCAGGTTGTGATCTGACCCCAGAGAACCTTGGGAATAACTTTTTTATTCTTTCAAGAGAGGAAATCAAATCTCGAGATCCTAGCAAGTTGGCTTGTGTAAAAACAATGCTGAATAGAAGTGGTGCTAGAAGGAGGGCCTCAAGATAGAAAAGAATGAAAAAATTGGATCTTTCTCCCCAGAGCAGTTTGAGTGAGTACTTAGATCATCTCCAAAGAGAAGTGAGTTCATTGAACTCACTCACCATCGTAGACGTTGCAGCAACAAAGGGAAAACAAAGGAGAACTCCTCTCACCATCTCGTCGAGTCATAGAATTCGCTTGGCCAAAAATCATACATCATTATCCCAATTATTCCCATAGCCATAGATCAAAATCAGAACTTGCAAAATTAGAATTTTCAATTGCCTCGTCCGATGGCTTTCTTCGCTAATGCACAAAGTTCACCATTGAATTTCGTTGGCCAACTCCATGAATTTCCCAAGAATCTGGAAAGGTTTTGCACACATTTTGTATATGGAGAATCAAGAATAGCAGAAGAGCACATCCGCACCTTCAAATAAATTTGCAACTACAAGGAGATTGCCAACAAGGATGTTTTATGTCGCCTTTTCCCTTACACTTTGGGAGAATTTGCGTACAACTGCTACCTTAATTTTCCAAGGGGATCTATATCTGCATGGAATGAATTTGAAACCAAATTCCTTAACCAATTCAAATTGTACATGGATCCAGCTGCAATACATCACCAATTCATTACAACCATAAAGATCCCAAAGAGCCCATCACCATGTTCAACCATCACTTCCATAAAATGCATGAAAAATTGGAAGCTCCTTACACCATACTAGAGGCAGCTATCATACAAGTTTATCTTAAAGCTTTAGACCCATTCATCTCCATTTTCCTAAGAAGACTTCCCCCTGTAGATAGAGATATAATGGAAAAGGTATATAAGGAGGCCATTACATTTACATAGCAAATGGACCCGCAGGAGGGGAACTTTGTAGCCATGTCCATCGTTAACAATACCACTGCCCCATATCCATTTGCAACAAATAGTAAAACTCTGGCCACTCACATGCCATCAATGAATCCAATTCTACCACAACCATTTGTAGCCCTACCCCCCATCCATCACCTACCTGGGATATGAAACCCATAAGGCAGCATTTGTAGAGCAAAGAGTTGTTCCCCAAACTGAACCTTATACTCTCATAGCTTCTGAGCTAGATGCCATGAATAAAACCTTGTCACAACTCACAAGAGAGCTCACCAGGATGAATTTAAACCCATCCCAAAACCAAGGGGATACCAGCAGACATCTTCTAGTCTGAATGCCTATCCTCAAAATCTGAATCGGGGTTTCAATACTTACAACAACAACAATACACAAGAGAAGCCATATGGGCAGTAAAGGCCCACTACGTCATGGAACACCTGACCAAACAATGGTATCATCCCCATGGATAATGCAAACACATATGAAGCTTCGGAAACAAATTTTTTCGGGGCTCCAAACTCATACCAAGGCCATGAAGGATACGGGGACAACTCCTACAACCATCATACTCAGAATCAAGATGAGCTACCCATTCAGTTCAATGCCGTGATGTTCAATTCCTACGAGTGTAGAAATGGAGAAGGTTTGGATACATACACAAAAGAAGAATATTTTTTGTTCCCATTTTAGAAAGAGGAGGAACCTAGATACTCTGAAGTACATGCCTTCCAAAATGATCACTAGAATTTTTATAATCTACAAAGTAGGAAAGAACCTCTCACTGGCGATATACCTCCTAGCAAATAAATAACTAACAACCCCATGCCTCATAAAGGAAAAAATGCTCCTACAACTCCTCCCTTAAATGCATTTTTTGGTTACAGGAACGCAACGTGGTCAAGTGATAGATATAGTGTGGTTGAAGAGTTGAAAAGGACCAAGGCAAACATATCTATGTTCGAATTAATGCAAGGTTGCCCATCTCAAAAGGAAGCCCTTTTAAAATCTTTGGACCATTCAAAGAAAGGTTTATCAGCTAGTAGTACAAGAGCACACACATCCAATATCAATACTTCTGAGGCTTTTCCTACAATCTGCAAAGACAAGATAGAGCTACCCCCTTTCCTACTTAGTTTGTGGATGGTCAGGAAGAATTTACATAATTTCTTGATTGATTCTAGAGCATTGTGCAATGTCATGCCCTTATCAATTTGTCAAAAATTGGGAATGGTACCCCAGATAACCAACATGGTAGTGATACAACTAGATAAAATGGAAGTCAAAGTAATCGGCATGCTCAAAGACATACATATTCAATTGGTTGCAGATCCAAGGATATAAGAGTGCATCGATATACATATAGTGGACATCTCTAAAACCTATGGAATGTTGTTGAGCCAAGAATGGACCACATGTCTAAGGGGTTGGTTTTCTACAGATTTCACTCAACTCTGGCTGCCCTAGAGAGGATTGAACAATCAAATCAAGATAGACACAAAACCAAAACTGAAAAGGATGATCACAGAAGACAATGCTCCTAATGAAGTTATGTTTACACAAAATAACTTAGGTACTCATCAGATGGATGATGTCCTCATGTTTCAAATCTGAGAAGGGGAAGATTCAGACCATAGTCTCATCCATGGCCTCTTAGAGTTACCCATCGGTGAAGACATCTTTAGAAGTTTTATTGACAACACTATAGAAAGCCTGAGGCATTTGGGATGGGATGTTGATACCAACATCTTGTTACTACTAGGATACTATCGATTACACCAAGAAATCCATTTAGAGTTCACATGCCCCAGATCCCAGGAGGCACTGTCACAAATATTATCATAGATCACCCTACCAAAAGAGGTACGGGAAGCACATGCTATGGAAGAAGACTTTAAGGTGGCAGATGAGAATGACCACATGCCAAAGTAAGAGAGCCAAGCTAATCTAAGTCAAGACACTGAGTCAAACTTAGATGAAAAAAGCCCTACCCTAAACATACTTAGTGACTAGATCACTTTGGATGATGGAGCTTGTTCACCCCATAATGGGTTACTAGAGGATGGAAACCTTAAAGGTGCGGAAATCTCTAAACTCAGATGTATCCAAAGGACAGTGAAAGGAGAATTAGTTTCCTCAGATAGTGATGGAGGGAAGGATCGAAGGACCAAACCATGGGTTTCTTCAAAAAGGCCCCCACCAAGTCCAACCTCATTGGGAAACAATGAATTTATAAATTACACTTTGATGACTCTAAATATAATCAAGGAGAAGGTGCAGGGATCGAACTCATTAACCTGAGAGGTAAGTCTTCTTACGCTGCATACAGATTACAATTTTGATGCACTAAAAATGATGTAGAGTATGAAACACTAATCCATGGACTCCTCCTGGCCCATGAGAAAGGAATAAAGGCTCTGACGGTGGAAGGAGATTCACAATTGGTTATCAAGCAAGTCCACAGACAGTATTCTTGCAACGATAAGAGGCTCTTAGCCTACCAAAATAGGGCATGGGATTTTATCAATGACTTTGAAGCCTTCAACATCCAATATGTCCCACAAAGAAAGAACATCATTGTTGATACCCTAGTTGTATCCACTAGTTCACGACATCTAATGGAGAAGTCCAAGTTAAAGAAGTTTTCAGTTGAACTCATTGCAGCGCTGACCATCCTAGATAACATCACTAATTTCCAAGTCTTCCAAGATGATCAACACATCCTTGAGTTCATCATGTGTGTGGGTGTGTTTAAAAAACATATTATAGATGAAAGGAAGGAAGAAGAAGAGGAAGAAGTAGTCGATACTAAGGACCTCGACGACCACGGCATCATAAACCTAAGGACCAATGCTATACCAAAGGGGATCATAGAACTGGAAAAGATTTTTGATAGTGATGGGACTTCCATAAAGAGACACTCAGACATAACTCCTGATGGCAAAGAGTATGAGACATACAACCTCAGCACAGAGGAAGAACCAAGAGAGGTACACATCGATAAATTGGATACCAAAGAAGAAAAGAAGAAAATGTTCCAACTCCTCACTGAATAACAACATTTTATATCCTGGAGCTATGAAGAATTAAATACATATGATACCTCAGTCATAGTACACAACATCTCTCTGAAACCATACTCCAAACCCTTTAGACAATGCCAAAGGCTTGTGAACCCTACTATGGAGCCCTTGATTCAAAAGGAGGTCCAAAAGTTACTAGATGCCAGAATCATTTTTCCAATTCAACATTCCACATGGGTCGCAAACTTGGTGCTCATAAGAAAGAAGACCGGTGAGATCAGGTTATGCATGGACTTCCAGAACCTAAATAAATCCTCCCAAAAATACAACTACCCACTCCCATCTCTCAATTAAGTATTACAGATAGTCAATGGATCCAAAATGATGTCCTTCTTGGATGGTTACTCAGGATACAATCAAGTAATGGTGCAAGAAGAGGACAGGTTGAAGACAATGTTTACAACAAAATGGGGAACCTTCGCCTATCGGCAAATGCCCTTCGGTCTTATAGATTTTGGGGCTACTTTCCAAAGGTTAATGGACATAACCTTCAAAGGGTTAGTTGGGAAATGAATTATAATTTACATGGATGACCTCACAGTCTTTTAGAAACAAAGAGACGACCACATAGACAACCTTAGAAAATGTCTGCAAAGGTGAATGAAATATGGGATCTTTGTAAACCCAAAGAAGTGCATGTTTGGGGTAACTGAAGGGAAGCTGTTGGGACACATTATTTCAGAGGATTGGATAGTCATAGACCCTAAGAGGGTGGAATCTATCCTAAATTTGATGCTTCCCTATAGCCGCAAAGAGTTGAAATATTTCTTTGGGAAGATTAACTTCGTAAGGAAGTTCATTAGTGGTTTTGCGGAGATAGTAAAGCCATTGAACAACATGCTTAAAAAGGATGCCAAAATCAAATGGACCATCCAAGTAAAGAAATATTTCAAGGAAATAAAAAGTGCCATCTCCACGGCCCCAGTCCTTGTCAGTCCTGACTATGCCCTACCCTTCAAGGCTTATTATTTTACATCCGAACACTCATGCGCAAGCATACTAACATAGAAGAAGGACAATGAAGATGGAAGACCTATAGCCTTTATGAATTTCCCCTTTAAGGATGTTGAGACTAGGTACCCCAATTTGGATAAATGGTCTTTTTCCCTTGTCAAAGAAATAAATAAATTCTGACACTACATCTTGAGGAGCAAGGTCTTCAGAATAGTCCCTGATGCAACTGTCAGGTCTCTTTTGATGCAAAATGAGTTGGGAGAATGGAGAGGAAAATGGATGGGAATCCCCCAAGAGTTTGACCTAGAGATCCATCCACTAAAATTAGTGAGAGGTCAAGGCCTGACAAAGTTTATCTCCGAAGTTGAAGAGGGTCTAGTATGTCAAACCTACACCGATCAAGGTGTGATTACTGATATATGGTACCAAGACATAGTTTACTACCTGTTGCAGAACCGATGCCCAGAAGGGATGAATGGGTAAAAAAGAAGAGCTCTAAAAATCAAAAGCAGCTCCTACATGCTAAATAATGGCCAATTGTATAAACACAATTATGAGGGTGTTTACCTCAGGTGTCTAGATAGGTTCAAGGCAAAATACATCCTAGAAGATTTTCATGAGAAATATGGGATAGGGCACGGTTCAATTGAGGCAACTACCCACCAAATCCTAAGAGCAGGATATTTTTGGCCAACAATATTCAATGACACTTGTGAGCATGTGAGATCATGCCACACTTTCCAAACGTGTGCAACCCGAGATAGAAATTTGGCAATGCCCCTATAATTGATATATGAGGTATGTTTGTTCACCCAATGGGGCTTGGATTTTGTTGAAGTGATTAACCCCCCTTCATCCATAGGACACAAGTTTATTCTGAAAGCCACTGATTATTGTACACACTAGACGGAGGTTCAAGCACTAAAGAATTGCACTATGGAGGTTATGACCAAGTTTCTGGAGAATCACATCATCACTACGTTTGGAATGTCATTTTTTCTGGTATGTGAGAATTCTCCCTCTTTCTCCTCCACCTTGCTCACACAATGGGCCTTTGAAAACCATTTAATTCTCAAATTCTCCTCTAATTACTATCCATAAGGCAATGAAGTAGCATATTATACCAACAAGAATTTTACAACAGTGATCAAACATCTCCTAGATGATAATCCCCGAGATTGGCACACACAACTGAAACATGCCCTATGGACTGACTAGATAGGGATCAAGAATGCTTTGGGGACATCCTCATATCAACTAGTATTTTTCTTGTAACTGGTCTTCCCTATGAATTTGAAAATCCTAATTTTGAGATTTATGGACCAGTACATGGGAGGCAAAGATCGAGTGCAAGTTAGGCTCATAAATCTCCTCAACTTGGAGGAGAAACAAACATTGTCCCTAGAGCATGTATCAAAGTACCAGGCCATCATCAAGAGGTGGTTTGACAAGAGATCTACCATTAAAGCCTTTAGGATCTTTGACCTTGTTCTCATGTGGGATAAGGCGAAAGAAAAGTTGGGAAGCCACACCAAGTTCCAAAAATTGTGGACAGGCCCTTATCAGATATCAGAGATCTTGGGGGAAAGCACCTTTAGGATCAGCACCTTGAATAGAGAGTTGACCCCATTGTTAGTCAATCAAAAATTCCTCAAACATTATTTTGGATCCTAAGCAGGACTTCCTTTTGTCCCTTGTATCATAATCCTTTTATTTTCTTTGTTTTCTTTTTGGTCATCCATGTCGTCAGTCTTTTCTTCTGTTTGCGGTCTTTCCTCCTTTTTTTGGGGCTTTTTTTGTTGTGGGTCAAGTGTGTTGTGGATTCATTCCAATTGGTTCCTAAGTAGGAGTAGAGGTATTTCTTAGTCAAATTCTCCTAGGCAACATACATTGAAGAGAACACTCCAAGAGACAAAGTGCTAGCATCTATCATTGGCAGACAAGAAGAGGTTGAAAGGTCGGTCATCCTAACCACCAAAAAACATTAAGAAATGGCACCCAAGAATAGTGGTATCTTGAGCATCTGTCAATTGAGACCATCATTAGTGCATGGATTCAGGCACCCACCAATCTTAGAACCCAAGTCTGAATGAATGTGAAGGCAGTGGAAAAAGGAAAGAAGAGAAAATCCAAAGAAAGAAAATAAGGACAGACGAAAAGAAAAGTGGCCCAAAGAGGTCAAGAGTGTGGAATCCGGGTAGCACAGCCTAATCACTACTTGGATCAATTAGAAAAGAAAATATGGACTTGAACACCTAGAATAAATATATATACAAGTAGGAAACATTTCATGTACCCATAAAAGGATGAGAACCATTATCCAAAGAACAAAAAATCTCAAGAAAAATGTTACAGCCTAGCAGATAGAGTGAACTAGGGTGATTGTGACAATCTCTACTGGGGCTATAAACACCTGACTAGAAACAAATCTCTTTCCAAGAAGCCTTGGTCTACATGGTGAAGGTTGGGAGCAACTGATGAACATTCGGGTTACCACAATTGAAGGTCAAAGAATGGACACACATGAACACACACTAGGGAGACTAGCAAAAACTTTAGAACTGGAAGTCATTGAAAGATTGTTAACTCATACATTTCTTGGTTTTTGTTCTACTACAAAACTACAACCTGAAAGAGTCTTGATGATGAAGAAATGCCTTGGTAATTCCTCCTTTTGTCGGGGCTATTTTTTGTGGGTCCACAACACACACCCCATGTTGGTCCTCTGACCATGGGGACCCCCCTTATTTTTTTGTGTCTTTTGTTCTTTTGAGTCTACCCCCTTTCCAGTCCCTCACAAATCAGTCTCATTATAAGCATGTTGAACAAATAAGACACCTTTTTTATCCTTTTCACCCATTTGGCCTTTTAGAGGACCAAGTCCTCTGAAACATTGAAATGGATGAAAGGCTGAAAGGTGTCCACCTCTAGAATTTTGGTGTTTTAGATGCCAAAACACTGAAAATGCTGACGTCCCCTTGTAGGTTATAAAAGGGTGAGAGGCCCTAATTTGACTCACCTTGTTTTATCTTCATCTCCGACGTCTTCTAAGAAGCAACTTTGCAAGCTTCCTCCTCATTCCTTGTGGTTGATATCTTCACACCTTCACCTTCTTGTATCTCCCTCCTTCGCTCATAACTATTGCGATGTAGGTTTTTTCCTCACCACTTAGTGGTTTTCTCACTCTTCATGGTTTAGGTTTAGAATTTTTCACCTAGTGCTTGTCCAGCCTAGTGCATGCTAACTCCCCCCTACAAGTATTTTAGGGATTTTTATTCCCTTAGCCTTGCAGGGGAAGTCCCTCCTTGTTAGGTCAAGTTTGTTCCTTTCGCATATTATAGTTAGGGTTTTTTATGTTTTCGGTCGCGACCTTTGTTACAAGTTTTTGGCCTCCAAAAGGCTAAAAACCAGGTCATGTCTATCATTCAAGTGGTCCTTGGAGAGTTGGCCTTTTCAACATTTCAAACCTCCATGATGTCTAAAACATCGACAAGTCTGAATCTCTAAGAATATTGTTTGCCTTACGAGGTTTTGAACTTTCAGAGTCCGAGATCCATTTCACACTTTTTGGTGTCTGAAGAATCTTTTCAAACTTTCACACACTGAAAAGCTGATAGGTTTTGTTTCATCGAATGAATGCTCTTTCACACTTTTCACCTTTTCAGACTCCGAACCAGTTTTTGGTGCCTAAAACCCCAAAAGTGCAAAATCTACATTTCTGGCTACTTAGAGAATTTTTACTCTTTTTTTCCTAGATTAGTTACTTCTTTTTAGTTTCTTTTGCAAATAAAACACTTATAATTGCATATTTCATTGTACGAATGCCTAAGAAAAAGACCGCATCAATAATGAAGTACTTATACAAGGGGAAGAATCCCCCTTCCAAGGTTGGAAAGAGACACCTTGAGATCACTAATACTGATATCAGGAATGTAGATTGGGATAAATTCTTTACAAGATGTTCCCAACTGGTTGGAAGATCAGAAGACTATACCTCACTAGTCATGTTAGGGCTATTTAACGCGGCAGCCCACTCAATGGCTATCACATGATCTGAAGTGATCATGACTTTGGAAAACCATTATGACTTGGATAAAAAGGTGGTCTAGAATATAGAGGGACAAGTGGTATAATATATCAGACGAGACATCATAGAAGAGGTCTTCCACCTCCACAAAGGCATAGACCAGTTCTATGACTTCTTCATAGAAAAGGGTAACAAATGGTTCAACAACAAAGGGGAAGAGGCATATGACATAGTCAATAAGAATTACCTCAAGAAACCTCTCCCCAAAAACAAGGTGGACAAGATAGACCTCAGGAGGGGGTACATGAAAGTTGATATCTGGGCAGCCTTAACATTACTAAGCCAGGTATATGGATTACTGTAGTCCTTCCAACTGGAGAACTGGATGATTCTCTTAATAGAGAAAATCAAAGGCTGTAAGTCTAGGTTTAATTAAGGGACTATCATCAGTTACAGGTTGGATGAATAGCTGGTGGCAGTAAAACACAACCCTAAGTTCTACATGAGTACCTACATGGTGTACTTATTTCCAGTATGGGAAAACTACTCAGGAGTCACAAAGAGGGGAAATATAAATGATCCCAATGCATGGCCTCACATTGTGTACCCCCAGTTACAAAGAAAGTAAAACATGTCAGAAGATAGCCTGGATTGCAGGATAGTCAATGGTGCCTTCACCTTTGTAGTCATCTAATCCATTGAAGGTGATTTTGCAAAGAGGATGTCAAAGGAAGAAGCTGCCAAGGTGAGGGCCATTGGGTCTTACTACATACAATATAAGACATTCACTTACATCTGGGTGGCAAGGTCTACCTTGAGACCTAATAAGTTTCCCTGATATCTATATAATTGCATAATCACCTTAGAAATGGCTAGACAGCTCGCTAACACCTATGAACATATCAAGCACAAAAAGAAACATTGTTGGGACTTCTTTATTTCTCTAGGCCCATACACTTTACAAGATATGAAGTTCTACAAATCCTTGACCTTTGAATGGGATGAATGCCCACTACAGCTCTATAAGATAGTCTAGCCACATGAACCACCTTCAGAAGACCACATCTGGAAGACCATCAGATCAATTGTGTAGATGATCATGAGGTTAAGATATTAGATTATTGCAAGATGTCACTCACCCTTGCACAACACACATTGATGAAACTAATTTCTCCAAAGGTTTGGCAGAAGGATTGAAAAAGGGTATTAGAGGTCATTTATACTTTGGATAAAATATATGATAGGCCCATCATGAATTCCAAAGTTGATAAAGATGAGAATGATGACATTGAGTTTTGGGATAGGCATGTACTTAGAACAACAGAAAATTGGATCGGAAGGCCTCATAAAATGGATCCAATACTGGTAAAAATGTTAACGGATCCACCCAAGAAGGCAAATAAATAGTGTGGAGAGAAAAATACAGTGCCACAATAAAAGAAGGCACCACTACAGAAGCCAAATATAGTGTATGGCCATGAATGCATAGTAGATTATGGATCAAACCCAAGGCAAAAGGATCCCAATACTAGAATTACTAGATAGATAGATCCTCCAGCGGGGTCGACATAGGATTTTCCAAATGAAGGGCCATCCACTTCTGGACAATCTCCTCTTACCACTGAAAAGGGTAAGAAAACATATAAAAGGGAGAGAACTTTTGTGTCTCCACAATTGGAAATAGTACAAGAGGAGCCAGAAGAAGAAGGAGAAGAAGAGGTACCCCTAGTTAAATGGAAAAGGTCTTAGAAGAGGAGAGAGAAGGAGGCTACTAGAAAACACCAAGAGGATCCCAAAGAATAAGATAATCCCTTGAAGGCATTAGGGGCAGATGAGTTCTAGATGTCTGACTTTGAAGGTCTAGAGGGATTTTCATACCAAGGGAAAGACACACTAGGTTATGCAATAGGGTACAAAATGGGAGGTCCATCTCTCTTTCAACCAAAGGTAACCCTCACTCTACCTCCCACTCAGTTCACTAATCCAGCACCTGATGTACCTATTACAGAAGTGAGCTCTAGCATAGATCAAAGGCTTGGAATTCAAGATACCCCAATCACCCAAGATGTAATAGGGGATAAGGTCATAGAAGAGACTCTTGCTACTACTCCACCGCCTCACATTCCTAATCCACCAACTACTCTCCCACCTCCAATTCCTACTCCACCACCATTCCTCCCAACTCCAACACTGACTCCTCCTCCAACTACTACTCTCTGATTTCCCATTCCAACTCTCCTTACACCTACTCCACCACCATCAATTGCTTTTCCTTGCTTCATCCCATCCCCTGGAGGATCAGTGAGTGTAGAGACCATGTCACCTTTTGAAACTATATTGAAATTGATGACCGGTCTTAATACTGAACTATTGATTAGCTCCTCAGGAGATGAAAACCAGAACAAGGAAAGGAAACATAAGGTAACAGAAGAGGCAAGGGAAGAAGGAGAAGAAGGGGAAGGAATGAATGAGGAGGAACAAGATAAGGGATAGGAAGAAGAGCTAGATAAGGAAGTAACCTCGGGGCCCCAAAACTTGGATGTAGTCCTTCACGTTTCCCCATATGAGCTAATCATCGCATCTAGTAAACCTACATGGTTCACTAAAGAAATTCAATTGAGGAAAAGAAATTACACAAATGAAGATGAGGGGGAAGATACAAAAATGGATTCTTTAGGGAAAGATTTTCATCAAGCAGGGGTCATATTACCAGCACGGACAATGTCATATGTCACCCAAGACACTAGGGGTTTTTGGAAGGCATAGGTTGTAGTTCCTTTTGCTGGCACCTCTCAAACACAAGAAACTCTAGAAGACTATAGATTTGAGGAGGTAGATTTGGGAGAGCCCACCAAGGAAGGAAGAAAGACACTAGAATCCTTATGGCTTAAACAAGCCTTAGGATTCATGAGAAAGGATGAGGAGACCATAAAATCCTTGATGAAATAGAATGAAGCTTTGAAGAAGTTCATTCACAATATGGTTGGTCCTATTGACCCAAGTTGTCCAGAGGCCTCATTACAGGTAGTATTAGAGAAGAGGAACACCCCAGACCTGTCGGTGGGTTTGACACCATCCTTCAACCAAGAAAGTGCAGATTGGAAACAATATTTTCAGCAGTACAGGGAAGAGGCTATCAAACAGGTATTCAAACCTTACAGGATCATTTTGGTTGAAGCCACAAATTTAATAAACTTGACGGAGAACAAAGGTGGCTTGAAGTCTAAGACAAGAAAATGGAAATCCACCCTCCAAAACTTACAAATCATTAAGAAATAGTGCTTCCAAATCTTGGTAAAGATATATGAAGGTGAAGAGCTGGAAAATTTTGAGACTTGGATCAAGCGCATAGTCAAGATAATTAGTGTCTATGAAAAATGTCAAACTTCTATATTGGAAAAGAAGAATGAGGTCTTGGAATGGGTAGAAGAAATAGATTTTTAATTCATAGGGATCTGCCTCAACTTGTACTGAGATGAAGATAAGCATATCTTATGGCCATTAAAATAAGTGGTCCAATAGTTCAGGGATATTATGGCAGGTATCAGTACCAAGGAGGCCTTACAATAGTTGTTCTACTCAAAGGAAGAAATGTTAAGGATGATAGGACATGAAGAGGAGATCCAATTCTTTTCTTCCGAATTGACTACATTTAAAGAGAAGCAAAAATAAAAGGTCAACAAGGTGAAAAGAAAGAAGATAAACTATGAATAAGTTCAAGAGATCATACAGAGGCTCTAGGGTGCACACCTAGAAGTATTCCCAAACTGACTCCTTGGACCCTTGAGCATTTTTGGGAAAAAAGTAGTTTCAGCACTTAGCAAAATTCTCCTAAGGCAAGTTTCAACCTTTCGGCTTGCTCGGGAAATGCAGCTTTTGGCCTTTTGGCTTCCCATTATTTTTGGCCTTTTGGCCTTCTAGATTTTTCAGCATTTTGGCCTCTGAAAAGGCCAAAAATTTTAGGTCTCTAGAGTCTATTCAATACTTAGCCACTTTTCGATACTAAAAACTTTGGAGTAGAGGTCGAGGGCCAAAAATCTGAGTGCTTCCAGCGAGTTCATCTTTTTGCATGCCAGTTGAACTCTAGATCAGATTGATGGTTAACTTGAGTTTGTTTTGGAAGGACTAAGGGTCCCCTATCAGTTCCCACTGCAAGAATAACCTCCAGATTAATATTCCAAGGAAGAACTCCAAGAACCAAGAAGAAAACTCTAGTTCACAGAAGAAACCCTATCTTCTTTCTCTTTCTTTCTTGACAAGTTTGATCCCTCTTGCATGGAAAAACTGATTGTAAATGCATTTAAAATCCATGAAATCTATTCAGTATCAGTTGGCAACAACTTTTTTTAGCTAAGCTTTAGTTTTCATTTATTTTCATAAATTTAGACTCTCTGATGCCCTAATTTTAGCATTCAGAGTTGGTAGATCAAAAACTCTATATATTGTAATCAAATCAATGTAATAGGGTCAGATTCTTAATACAATAAAGATCTACATTTGGTGCTTCATTCGTAGTGTGTAAATTTCTTCCATCTATGCGAATTGGTGAATTGTATGTATGCATTATTCATTACTTTCAAAGAGCCTCTTGTTTTATTGTGTTTTGAATTCACGTTTACCTAAGTTGGAGTTTGTTTCTTTCTAGCTACCTTGCTATGACAAATGCGTGGAAGGGATCATCTATTGGGCTTGACAATAAATATGTCTTGTGGGTGCATACAACTTGGTGGCTTCATGATTCAATCAATTTTGAATATCTTGCATGAGTGAATATAGCTTCTCTCCAAATGCTTGCATCCATTGGGTATAGAATTGCAACTTTGTCTGATTTCTACCTCTTTGTTTTGTTCCAAATCTCCCCGCCATTCAATCCACAAGGAAGGTTTTACAGTGGTTTATGTCCGTAGGATTTCATTTCACTAATTTACTTCATTTCTTGTTACCTTGCTCCTTTGAATTTTGTCTCAATCTAAAAGTAATCACCTTGAAAATACAAAGTTGCATTTTATTTCAAACACTAAATCTTGTTAAAATAGAAAATACCAAAAAGAGTACTAAATATTGTTTTACAATTTGAAGTCTTGAATGTACCAGCAAAGGCCTCCTCATGAACATTCACAATTATCTTCAACTGAGTAACCAAGCGGGTTTTGACCCGACCCCGGAGAACCTTGGGAATAACTTTGTTATTCTTTCAAGAGAGGAAATTGAATCTTGAGATCCTAGCAAGTTGGCTTGTGTAAAAACAACGCTCAAGAGTATGGATAATTAGAGAGATATAGAAATAGAGAGTGATAGGGAAAGAGAGAGAGAAATGAGAGAAATAGTGGTATAAAATAGGAGAGATAAATGTAGCGAGAATGATAGAGGGTGAAGAGAGAGATGTAAGGAGATTAAATGATATAGAATCAACTCAAATTTTAACCCTTTTAAAACATAACCTTAAGCCTAATTATACTATATCTTTAATCCATAAGCCTAAATAAATACCAACCTTAACTTTGAACCTAATGTAATTCTAACCTTTAAACAAATTATTAATCTTCAAACTAAAAATAAACCAAATTGAATCTTAAACCTAATATTAAATAAAACTAAATCCAAATAACCAACCAAATTAAACCCTACTCATAACATAAAAAATCAAAACTTAGTTCCCTAACAATAAACAAAAATAAACCCTAAAACTAAACCAGATTGAATTATAATCGTAACCTTAAAGAAAGTTCAATCCTAATCAAAACAAATCAATGGTACATAGAATCAAATCAAATCCTAACCCTTTTAAAACATAACCTTAAACATTTTTAAACTCAAACCTCACTCAATAAGCTTAAATAAATACCAACCTTAACATTGAACCTAATGTAATTATAATCTTTAAACAAAAATATTAATTCTATAACTAAAAATAAACCAATTTGGATCTTAAAACTAATAGTAGAAAAAGATAAATCCAAGCCCCAAACCAAATTAAACCCCTCCCCTAACACTTAAAAACTTGAAACTTAGTTCACTAAAAATAAACAATAATAAACCCTAAACCTAAACCAAAATCAATTGTAATCAAAACCCTAATCATAAAACTAATTGAACATCAAACCAAATTAAACACTAACCATAACCCATTTTTTCCCTTGACCTTACACTAAAACAAATTGAACCCTAACACTAAACCTATTTTAACACAAAAGAAAATTGAACCCTAACCCTAAACCTAATCAAACAGTATAAGAAATTAAACCTAGCAATTATCAAAATTGTGGTGTTATTTTAATCCAAACAAATAAACATGACATAGAATCAAATCAAATCCTAATCATTTTAAAACATAACCTTAAACATTATTAAACCCAAACCTCAATCCATAAGCTTAAGATAATACGAACCTTAACTTGAAACCTAAAGTAATTATTATCTTTAAAAAAAAATATTAATCCTATAACTAAAAATAAACCAAATTTAATCTTAAAACTAATAGAAGATAGAGCTAAATCCAAACCCCAAACCAAATAAAGAGTGTGTGTAGGAGAGTAGGTTAAATTTGAGAGAGAGAGAGAGAGAGAGAGAGAGAGAGAGAGAGAGAGAGAGAGAGAGAGAGAGACGTATATGTG
>MU226618.1:1498213-1539733 GCA_018584345.1 Thuja plicata
GAGAGAGAGAGAGAGAGAGAGAGAGAGAGAGAGAGAGAGAGATGGGATAGATAGTGGTATAAATAGGAGAGATAAATGTAGCGAGAATGATAAAGGGTGAAGAGAGAGATGTAAGGAGAGGCAAGGAGATATAATAAAATCAAATTATAATCCTTTTAAAATATAAATTTAAACCTAATTAAACCCTAGCCTTAGTCCATAAGCTTAAATTAATACCAACCTTAAATTTTAACATAATGTAATTCTAACCTTTAAAAAAATATTAATATTCCAACTAAAAATAAATGAAATTGAATCTTAAACCTAATATTAAGTAAAAATAAATCCAAATTCCCAACCAAATTAAAGCCTATCCATAACACTAGAAGACTCAAAGCTTAGTTCCCTAACAATAAACAAAAATAAACCCTAAAAGTAAACCAAACTGAATTATGATCATAACCTTAAAGCAATTTTAAACAACCCTAATCATAAACCTAATTGGGAAGAGCCAGAGAGATATAGGTAGGAGGGTATGAGAGAGAAGATAAATAAAATTTATTACTTTTTATTGTCATATATCTAAGACCCTCCTCCAAGACGTGTTTTCCCATTACACTTCTTCACATATTGGTTGAAAGACATAAAATCAAACCATGATCCCCAATCAAACCCTATTTCTATATCTAATATTATTAATGAACCATATCCCTAGATGATTTTTCACCATAACCACAATCTTCAACATAATCAAACCATAAACCAAATTGAACCTAACCCAAAGATTAATGTAAATTGATCCATAATTGTGAACCTAATTAAATATTTTACCAAGTCCTAAATTTAATGAAACCCTAACCCTCATAGTAAACCAAAACATAAATTAAACTATAACCCTAATCATAAATCTAATTATACCCTAAACTTAGGACTAAATCAAATACAAATCAAAACCCAAATTGAACTATAACCTTACACCTAGCTATAATTAAACCCCATACCTAAGACTAAATCAAAACCCAAATTGCATCCTAAGCTTAAATACATCATTAATCCTAAGACACACACTAAACCAACTTAAAACTAATTGTGATATTGAATCAAATTGAACATTAACCATAAACCTAAACAAACTTGTACCCTAATCCTAACACTCAAACCATATTGAACCCTAACCCCAAACTATCTAAATCCTTAATACTAAAACCAAATTCAATGTTAACCCTTACTCTAACTGAACATTTAAACCAACTTTTAATTCTACCACTAACTTTCATTATATACATATTTAGAAACCTAACACTAAACTAAATTAAACATTAACCCTAAATTTAATGGAATTTTAACCCTAAATCTAAACAACCCAAATTTTAGGCCTCATCGTAAAGTGAATTAAATAGTACAAAAACTTAAACCATTACCCCAATCCTCAACAAAATTGAACCCTAAGTCTAATGTAAAAATATATTGAGCACAAGCCCTTACACTAAACAAAATTAAACCCAAAACCTAAAGCTAATTAAACATTAAACCAAATTTAACCCTAATCATAAACCAAAATAGTGTTATACTAACAATAAAGGAAAAAAAAAACCCTAATTAAATCTAATTAAGAACTAAATCTTATTTTAACCTCTAACTCTAACCTAGCTCTGTTAGTAAATGAAATTTAACATTAATCATAGGCTTAGGCATTCATACATAACCATGACATGAATCTCATAAATATCGCTTAAAATGAAATCAAAAAGATCGAGCCAACAGAATGATCTACACGATGCAAAGAGTATAAATTTACTGAAACAAAACTTGAATTACTTCCATAGCTCAAAGAAACACATAATTATATCACAATCACAAATGAACCCCAACTAAAGTAACTTCCATGTACTCATAATGAACACATTCAAAGTTGTGATATATATTCATACTAATCACCAGATCGAAACATAGTTTAAACTATAAAGTTAATCAAATATCTACAAATTATGAGAATATCTTACTAACTACAGGAAAAATAAATAAATTGGCCGACCCTTACTGATTCACAATAAGCCATATAAATAGCACATAAGGAAAACTATTCTTGAGATAAGTTTTAGAACAAACTCCACCACGGACTAAAAAGTAAATGTTACCCAAAATTTTATATCTTATACAAAAAAAAAAATTATGAACATTATGTGCATTTATTAGGAGGCTAAGTTGGATTAATTAATGTTCAATTAATTCAATCATAGATTACTGCAATGAAGGAGGGAAAAGGAAAATGCATTTTTGTTTATATGAATGCACAAGATTACATTTTGTTCATATAACTGAAAGAATAGGAAGAGAAAATACATCATGTGATGAACATTAAAATAAATTATCACACAAGCTATGAGTATAGCCTATTCTATCTTTTATGGAAAGAAAATTAGAGAAAAGTGATAAAGATAGAAAATTAAGAGGTCAAGGTAACCAGTCATTGCCTAGGGCTTGACTAGTTGGGAAGAGGTCTGAATTTTTTTTGATGTCTTGTTAATCTTTGTAGTCCTTGTCTCTGAGCTCTTGCATGTGGGAAAGATAGAATGTTAGATCCATAAGAACTAAGAAATTCTTGATCAACTAAAACTCCTACCTGTTTACCTCTAACATCAAAATCCATCTTATTTTGCACAAAATATAGAAAAGAAAGATCAAAACAACTTTTCATGGAAAGGAAAAAGTATTTTTTTTATTACGAACAAGTTTTTTGACTGTGCAAATACAGGTTTGAATCCTGACAAGTGGGGTAAAATGAGGCTCCCACAAGGGTAGATCTCAGCTTGTTGGATAGTATCCAGGTTATGAAAGGTGTCAAGCATCATGTATAACCATAATTTAAGTGCATCAAGAGATGAGGTATTTTCAACCATAGTGTTCCTAGGGAAGAAATGGTTACATAAGATGAAGATGCTGGAGAAATTTAATGGTGTAAAGGAACTGAGGATTTAACAGAGTATCAATAAGCAGAAGCATTTATGTTTCTTTCCATGAAATAAGCTAAGATCAGCAAGGCATCAATATTCAAGAAATATTGTTACTGTGCATACCAAGTATTCAATGAAAATAACAATATTCATTATACAAATACCACACCATAGAAATACTGTTACGGTGCAAAATGATAATGCTCCTTTAGGGAAAGAGATGAACAGTTATGACTAATGGGCACTCGCATGACAGCAAAAGCGGTAACAATGATATAGAGTTTTCCTTCGAACCAAAAAATTTATAGAAATTTCTAGGGTCACTATGAAAAACACAATGTTCATAATATAGTTATCAGCAAAAGGAAGAGTAGTGCTCACGGCCTTCTCATGGAGATCAGTGTGGTTACATAGTCCTAGGAATGGTGATTGCATGGAGCAGTTTTCAGATTTTGAGACAATGGATTTTGTTCATAGAGATAGAGTGCATGTGTCATTACAACTATGTCAAGGAGTGCTCTACATTGCTCACTGTCATAGTGATATCATTTAATGAGAAAAGTAGATCAGTAAATAATGGGGATTGACATAAATATACAAGGTGCAAGAGCATCAAGCTTTAATATAAATAACATTCATCTATGTCATTCATAATTTTGTCAAAAGCATATGGTGATTTTATCATTTAGCACAAATGAAGGAAAGAAGACATTCAATGCTAATAGTACTAAGTACTAATATAGTATCTCAGTTATCCATCCGATGATAGTGAAACAGAGTAGCTCTAGGCGAGCGTCAAAGGAGGTCATAGTGGTATTAATTTCTAGTAGATGTAGTTTAAAAAATGTATGAAAATGTTTTTCTAGAATGATTTGAGTTTTAAGTTTTGCAAAGACGAAATGCAAAGGTGTTAGTGATCTCCAACAAGGTATGATTTCAAGAATAGTGAACCCAAGCAAGCATAATGATCATTACTATAGAATAAGTTCTTATTTTTGTTATAGATGTCAAAGCAATGACTATTGAACATAAAAGCATAACACACCTTTGCTAGTGACATATTTATGAATTTTTTTTATTTATAAGGTGTTAATGTTATTTGAGTAGAACAAAGATATGTCATTTTTGAGATAAGAGGATAAGGTTTAATGAAGGCTTAGCATCTTGTGTAGTTATCAAGGAAAAAGGATCGCTCAAAGTGAAGACCAACCTTGTTGCCTTCGTGAAAAGAGCCAATGTTGAAGTTGGCAATGTCTATGTTTTTTTTCTTCTCATGGACTACACTATACTAGTCCTTATAAACACGTTCATGAGCGGTAGGGTCTAGCAGCCGAACTCCAGGCCATAGCATATGGATGGATAAGAAGCCTAGTTTTTATTAGAAAAGTAGTTTTGAAAATATTTTGCAATATCATGTTTCAGAAAACACTCAAATGCCAAATATAGATCTGTGGCCTCATACAGATGCAAAAAAGTATAAATATAAAATGCATAGAGAACCATCTTGATTACGCAAGTTCTTGGAAGAGCTTCTAGAAATTTATTTATGGTGACATTATCATTAAAATGCAAACACAGTGAAAACCATGAATTTTTTGAGCCATGAAGAGCATCTCAAAGAAGAAACATGACAAAGATTACAAAAAAACAAGCCACAACCCAAAACCAAGATGTCAGAAGTACAAATTACTTGATGAATAAGCTCCAGAAGACTGCTAGATTTCCTAAGAATATCCTAGAACGGCAACATGAGAAAGCAAAGTTCTTCCCAAAATGGCATGGCGGTAGCTTAGGGTTTCCAAACCCTCATCTTTGAAAGCGTAAAAAGATCAAATTATGTGAAATGTCTTAGGGTTGGGCTTTATGTCATGCTTAGACATATTGTAATATGTTTTTAAGTCTGCGGTCAATGCCATTTTTATGGCATTCAAATACTTATTGATATTTTATTTAATGATATAATAATATATTTCATTGATATATGATTATATTATTAAATAAAATATAATTTTGTCTTTGTTATTTCTTTTCATTAAGAAATTTTTGTAATTTAATAATTATTAAGTGATGTATCTTATAAATCAATTAATAAATATTAAAATATTTAAAGGAAAAGAAAATAATAATGGAACCATGGAGAGATAAGGATGTTTTAATAACTTTAAAAGAATTCTTCTTGGAATTTATAGTGGTTTGGAGACAAAAGGAGAGCATCTAGGAGCATTGGAGCAGATTTAGGAGATGTTGGAGTGTTTTTAGGAAGATTTTTGAAGTAAGACCTATTGATAGGTTTTGAAGGTGCTTTATGAGTTGGTTGAGCTTTATTAGGCTTCTTTGAAGGGATTTTAAGGTTCCTTTATGGTTTTGAGGACTTTTTCCATCTAGTTTCCCTTCTTTCATGGCTTCTGGACCCCCTTTGGGGGGCCTTTTTTATAACATCTGACCCTTGCTGGTTGAGAATTTTGTACTTAGTGGCTTGAGAGTCTCTTGGAGAGAGTTAGTTCTTATTATGTAGAAGAAGGCTTTGTGACATTTTTTTATCCTTAGAATTTCTATTGCAGGAATTTGTAACTGAATTTTTGAAGATCAAGTACATATAACAGCATTTGAAGTTATGATATCTAAGTCTCCTTTTGAGCCTTCTTTTCTTTCTGCATTTCTGTGTGTATTCCAAGTGATTTGACAAGGATAACTAGTGAATTTTCATCATTCCATGTTATTTTGTCTCACCTAATACTTATTTGCAGAAAAGTATGTTTTCTTGTAGGTTGTAATTCATGTCTTTAGGTGTGAAACTGATAAGTGAGAGACCCTTTTTCCTCCTTGGTTAGGTTCATGTTCAGACGTTATTACAAAGTATTTATGCAAGCCTGTACAAAAAAAATATGTGTTTTTTGTTGATTAAGATAGTATAAAAGTATTTTTCAGTTATTTTTAGTTGTGCATTCATGTCATTTTGGTGTATCACCCAATTCACAATAGTTTAGTTTCAGTCTTAAGTTCATTTCAGTAATCTCTTCCTCTTTTCCTTATCAAGTTTAGTTAAGTTTTAAGAGCTATCAATGATCATCAAATAGGAACCGACCTAGAATCCAAAGATTAATTCTAGTTATAGGAAAAACCCACCACCTAAGAGTGATTCCATGTTGCCCAAGATTCCAAGCAGTAAGTTACAAGTTTAAGGGTGCAGATTTTAGGTCTTAACGGTTTTGGCACACCTAAAGGAATGCAAAAGAAGTTTGTTTTAAAAGGTTATGCTGATTTCGATATGTTTTCAGTATAATACAGACCTGTAAGAGGTCATTTTCAAGTATATCCGGTGACTCCATGGTGAAAAGAACAAGAAAGATCCAGTATTGTTGAATTTTTATGAGAAAGATTGAGACAAGAAGCTCAAAGTCTTTTGAGTTTTTATAGTTTTCTCCACCAAGAAGAAGAAGAGGGATAGCACTCCATAGAACACCTCCTTCAAAGAGAGTTCAGTCTACACCACCTAGTTTGGAGGCTAGGCCCTTTTTGTTTTATACAAGAAGGAGAAGAAGGTCTCAAGACATTCATCTTCACCAACTGTTAGAGAAGATTTTTTGTCATCTTTTACTGCAATAACTTTTGCAGTATGAGGTACATACTCAGCATCACAAGGTACTACTTTTCTTGAAGATACAAGTGTAGGTGCATCCCCCATGGTTTTTATTCAACAAATACCAGCACCAACAATGGCAAGACCATTCACGTTTGTGTCCTTCAATCAAGGTAGTCCACTAAATATTGCTCAACACAATGATATACCCTTCATAGCTCTCAAAGGATTACCTAATTTTATGGGAGAAGGAAAAACTACCACATTTGAGCATGTGATAGATGTAGCTTCACTATGTAATGTACACCACATCACACAGTAAGATGTGGTTACTTGCTACTTCATTCAAAGGTAAAGCCTTGGAGTGGTTTAGAAGTTTAGTTGTAGCTTCTATCAATTTATGGGATGAATTAGGGGATGCATTTACTAAGTTTTTTGAAGATAAGTCTGACTATCTATCTTTAGTATAATAATTAACCACTATCATAAGAGCTCCATAGGAGCAAATGACATATTATAATACATGTTTTCAAAAAATGTCGAATAGAGTACCTATCTATGTTCGACCTTCTGCTAATCATGCCTTCCTATACTATCTTAAGAGTCTCAATAGTGATATTTCAGTAATGATATAGTCTATGGGAGGTACCTCATTAACTCAAGCTTTTGACATAGCTATTAAACCTGAAAATAATCTCATACAAGCAGGAAAGATAGCCTGTAGGCCCCCTATGCCTATCTTTCCCAATATTTAATCAAACATACCTTTGCAAATCCCTCAATTTAACCTCGTGCATGTTGTTCCAGCATCTCATCCTACTGTAAATCATGATTTATCAATTGCAGGACCTTCCCAAGAGCTATAAGAGATAAAAGACAATCAGCACAAGATTGAGACAATCTTCCAGACCTTGGGAAATGAACTTACAAGCATTAATAAGAAGTATCAGCCTCCTAGGCAGCCTTATCAACTGTATCTAGGAACTAGTCAATAGGTCCAAGGTCAAGGACATTAGTATAAAAAAAATCCACCATACCATGGTAATTTTCATGGGGGGAGGCAAAATATTAACCAACGGCCATTTCAGCAGTATGCACCAGCACCTCTTAATGTTGTCAATCCAGTGAAAGATCTTGTGCCTTCTCAAAATAATGTAGCGGTAGAATATGACTGGTGTTTTTCTTGTAACCAAGCTTAGAATGAATCTTCTTTTTCAAATGGTATTATCCACCAAGCTCTCATGGTGAAAAGTACAAAAGGCTCTTAGTTGGAAGTACCTACTGATCAAACTCTAAACCAGCAAGGTCACCCTCTAGTTGATGCCACTTTCTTAAACTAGCAAGGTGAAGATTTTTGTGGAGTGAGTAGGGATGATATCCTGATTGTAGCCAATACCAGGAGCAAGAAAAGGGCTCTTGACTTATTTCAATAAGCAAATAATCAAGCTCAAGATGTTGCAACAATAATACCATCTACCTCTCAAGTGACCAAAATCCTACAAAGGGATCCTCAACTTCAACCCAAGGAGAAACCTCACCTGTAGAATGATCTTAACGTTTCAAAGGTTCATCCAAAGGTACATGCAACTGTTCCTTTTAATATTATTGAAAGTATGAAGAAAATGAGTGTTACCATAAACATGTGGGATTCCCTTAGTATTCTAGGACAAACTAAATTTTTTGCATCTTGTTTAAATGAAAGGGAAAAATATGTGGTAAAATATGTAGATGATTCACCTAAAGTCCTTACAAATGCCCCTCAAGATAGAAACAAACTACTTAATAAAGGTGTCAAGTCTCCCCCGTTTTATATCTCTTTAATTATATGGAATAATCTTTTCTATAACTGTATGGTAGACAGTCGGGCCACTAGCTCTGTTATGCAAAAAAATATTGCAGATCAGTTAGACCTCAAATATGAATATCTTGAAAAAGGATTTGTGCAATTAGATGGTTCCATAATCAATATTGTAGGTGTGATTAAAGATGCAATTCTAACCTTGCACGCATGTCCAAACTTTTCCATAGCACAAGACATATTTGTTGTAGACCTACCTCCTTATTTTTCCTGTGTTTATCAAGAGATTTTACTGCTAAGATAGCAGGCTACTTATCTTTGGATTGGTCACATATTTTGTTTAGGACTAGGTATGGGACTAGAGTGACCATCCAATCTGAAGTGTTTTCCAAGGATCACATTGAGCCATATGTACCTGTTGACGGGGTTTTCTTGACCGGGTTTGCCAACAGTCATAATTTGTCACTGGGTTCTGGGGATACCGGCCAACTCCACCTGCAAAGGTTGTCTGGGTAAATTATGCTCCCTAAGCTTTCAAGCACCTGGGTGTTGGGTCACGACGGCGCGGGGCTCGGTTGGGAGAAGTGACTGTTTTTGAGGGGGATAGCTGGTTTTCTTCAACTCAATACCTCCGGAGATTCAATACAGTAAGGTTTCCCCTAGCATTCTACACTTAGCAAATAAAATGAAAAAGATCCTACAGGGTTAGAAATATTTCATCTAACTATAGTCATGCTGAAATGTCTGAAACATCAATAATACTCTGATAGACTACACTAAATACCAAATAAACACATAACCATCAGCTAACATTTTATCAGTAGCGGGGGCAAAAGAGGTCGTTAATCTATTTTAACATATCAGAGTAGAAGACATAAAGAACATAAAGCATGAAATACCATTAACTCAGAAGCAGGAATGCCAACAATATCATTGAAATGAATTCTTCCTTCTTCATGAACATCCTTTCCAGCAAGCACTGGTGCGTGATACAATAGTGGCTCTAGGGGAGCATTTGACTATATAAAACCAGAACAATGGAGCATTGAGCTCTACAACTTTAAAATGAGGAATTACTTTGCTATTGCTATGGACAACAAAATCATCAATTTTGCCGACCCTTGGGAATGGGCCGATTCGGCTATTTATACAATTCTTTTCTAACCCTAACCCTATTTTACATCATGCTTTAATAAAATACAATATCCGAGGGCCGGTACTACCTGCGCCACCCTACAAAAGACTTTGAGATGGAATAGGTCTGCCATGTCAGAAGAATAAGACAAGAATATACATCAGAAGAATCAGCCTTGAGAAGAGAGCTAGAAAGGAAAAAGAAGAAAGTAGGTCCCCTAGGGATCGAGGCTATATGCCTCATAAATGGGAAATGCAACACCCTGTCTCCAATGTGCCAGGTGTACCCTTGAGTGGCACCTCAAGAAGACCACCTTGTCAGAAACTAACAGCTGAGTCGATGCCTCTTTGATGCATCCAACTACCCTCTGATAGCCTTTATTAACCACTTCTGAAAGTGACCGGTCGGCCTCGGGGACCGGGACACGGATCACTTTAAAGAATACAAAATTTTGGATCCGGGACTCTGGGATCTGGGAACTTACGTCCCCAAAGAATAAAGAATACCCAACGCTTGAGTTCTCCCCAGCCCCCGGAGAAAGCTCAAGGTTGCTTATTATCATTGAAGGCCTGGAGGAGGTGGGAAATGCCATCCTCATCTATGTCTTTCAGGTTGGCCCTTCTGTGCTTGGCTACTTCAACTTGTTCCCCTAGGTCCAGAAAATTTTCTTTAAATTCATCTGCCATCCTCGCCGCTTCATGACCACTAAGTATCATGCGGGTTAATTTTTCCATTTGGGCCCCATCTATCCCCTCCGAAGATTGATACCGGGACTTCATTATTTCATCAAAACTCTCCAAAACTAAATCTTCGGGGGTACATATATCTGTGTTAAGGGGATCAGCCCCGGAAGTCTTTATTATGAAAGACTTGTATAAATTGGAAGAATACTTCACCACATTTACCTTATCTTGTAAGGACCCCACTAGTTGCTTGGTTACCTCCAATGTGAGGTCAAGTCTAGAGTGTTGGGTTCTTAAAAAATCAAATGATTCATCATCCAGAATTCCAGATTCAGAAATCATATCCTCTCCCAAGGTAAGGAGCTCTTCGAGCTCCACCTTCCATGCTTGGTAATTCTCGGTGTCGCCATCCCACAGCTCAATAAGAGTTTCTGCTTGATGAATAACTTGTCAGGCTGTGTATAGATCTGGGGGGTGGACACTAGGAAACGCAGGGTGTTTCCTATTTGAAGGGCGACCCACTCATCCACTGCCTGAGCTTTCTTCTTCATCACTCACAGGGAGTCTATGTCACTCTACGGTATATCTTCTGAGGTGGAGGTCTCCAGAGGAGCGGCATTGATGGGTCGAGCCAGCTCAGTAAGCAACCCCATAAGGTTTGCATTCTTTTTTTTTTCTACTTTGAGCCTCTAGGCTTCCTTTTCATATCGGGCTTCCACTGCCCTTGCTGCCTCCTTCAGAAAATCTACCTCACCTTGCTTTCCCCATTTTCCTAGTGACACCTCTACAAAATTATAGTCCCCAGGCTCCGCGGTTGCTTCATCGGCATCTAGGGGAGGTGTTGCCACAACAGCAACTGTTTCTCCGCCTGGCCCAGTTTGAAGGGTATGAACTGTCTGGGCTTTCTTGGCCTTTGGCGGGGCCTGAACTTGGGCCATCATTTCGGCCAGGGAGAGGGGAATCATAGCAGCGGACTGAGCTTTTCTTTTCCTTCTCTCTATCAGCCACTGAGGTGGGAGGGGTGGCCTTCCTGCTAGAATTTGTTCTCCTCACTCTTCTCGAGTGTTTTGTGGCTGTGGCTCCTTAGTGGCATGGACCTCATCTGTCCCTCTCCCTACGTCAAACTTTTCTACAGCAACATTTTCTTCAACCTCCATCTCCTCAGCCTTGTCCTCTATGTCTATCACTGGGTTTGGACTCTGGTAGGCTTCCTCAGGGATTTCTTCCTCTAGTTGCTCTTCTTCTTGTTGTTCTTCTTCCAAGGCTTCTTCCTCTGTGGGCACTTCTTTCGGTAGTAGGGGAGGTGTTAGGCTGAGATTTAGAGTTTGGGCTGCTGTGATCACCTGCCCAAAGATGGCTCCTGCGAGTGGCCCTTGGAACGTGGCGGCTGGGGTTACGGTTACTCCCGAAGGTCCGGTTCCCCCAGCAGATGCCATTTGTTCACCTTGTTTTTTTTGGTCCACTCCCAGACCTTGCATCACTTGAGCCCTAGAGGGAATCTTTGGTTCTGGCTCTTTCTCTTCCACCTACTGCTCTTCTTCTTATTCGGGTTCCTGTTCAGCAGCTTCTTGCTCGGCAGTCTCTTGTTCTGCCCCCGGGACTTCTGTCTCCACTTGGGCATTATCCCCCTGCAGATTTCTGAACTCGTCAATTGGAAATACATCAAATTATTCCTTTGGAGGGGGACTAGCTAGAACCTCTGTAGGCTCTGTTTCCTTCTGCGGTTTTGAGGAACTGGAAGAAAGGATCTCTACTTCTTGGGGTCGGGACGCCTCTGGCCCCAGCTCTGCCTTGGGATTTTTGCTGAGCTTTTTCTTTCTCTGGGTGACCAGAGGTGGACCCGCATCTCTTATTGCCGCCGCTTCCAGGGGATTAACCCCCATTGCCTTTACCATCAAGGCTACTAATGATTGGGAGGAGGGGGGACGAAGTGGTCCGGCCATGAGTGGTGGAGTGGCCAGTCATGTTATTAATTTCTCCCTCATTTGTTGGGAGGCTGCCATCGACTACTTTATTTTCTCTGTAATGGGGACTTCTTACATAGAAGGGGTCGTGTCTATTATTTTTCCCTTATCTTCTCCCTGCGAAGAAGTCGTGGCCCCCGGGGTCAATCTTGGTACCGGTTGTGGAGTTAACTTTGGCGCCGGCTGGGCTGCTCGGCGGGTACTCCCGGGGCACACCTTCTTAAAATAAGCATGGATTCTATCGACCACCTCTCAAATGAAGTCTTCAATGGTGGGCCCTTCCTGGGTGTCCCAGTTCACTGGTGGAAGGGCCTTTTTATCGATCCCCTTTGCCTTGTACTGGGGATCTTCAGTGGGGGCAGCATTTGAGAAGTCCGCTGGGAATTTTTGGAGCCTCAGCTTCTGCATCATTCCGGCTATCATTCTAACATAGTGCCTACTCTGCACCTCCACATCATCTTGGAAATCTTCCCAGAAGTCCTCCATGTGTATATGATGGGGCTCTGAAGCCCGGGGTAGTGTCGTTGCAATCCTGCCATGCGGATCAAATTTTTTTCGTGCCAGATTATATTCCTGCAGGTTGTAACTTTTTAGCTCATTATCCACCTCTTTTGCGGTGGCCAGACTGCAGGTGTAATTCCCACATGTGATCAGGAACGGGATGTTGGAGATCTTTTTGAGGGCAAAGAGGGTGTACACCTCCATTATTTGTCTGCAATACTCCAACAGCACGATCTTGTCCCCACAGTGCTTGGGTAACAAGTAGGGTTTCCCAGAGAAGTCGGTGACCTTAATGTAGGTGTACTTTTTGAATTGAATATAGTAATGTCCATAACTATGGAACAAATTGATCGCCTCTGAGGACAGGCGGTATCCGGCATCCCGGGTGGGTGTAAGCAGATGGTAGTAAACAAACACGTCGTTTACCTAGAAAAAACTGGGGAAGCTGGCCTCCCATTGAACCTGTGGGAAATGGTCCCACGGTGCTTTTTTCCTAGGCCAATCTCGAGCACACCGTCAGTAAGTAGGCCATGGGAATGCGGCCTCTACTGCGCTAGGGCCCAGAAAACATAAGAAGACATGTATAACTTCTTCTTCTTGTTCAACTGCTGGAACTGGGAGTCGACGTGGTTGGAGATTATCGTGGCCCAGTCAAAATATTCTCCCTTGATGGAGATGCCGAGGAGGAAATAGTACATCCATTTGGAAAACTCCTAGGTAGAGGGCTGCCCAAAGACCCAGGCTAATGCTATCATCCCCATCTGGATGCTCTCCTTGAATTTAGAGCGGGGAATCTCTATCTTCATTCTCTTTGGGTCCCTCTTTGGGGCCTTAAGCCAGTGGGTATTCAGGTATACCTGGGCAGCGTCTTCCAGTTGTGTAAACTGGGTCAGGGCATCAGTCCTTGTAACCATCGTGGCCCTATCAAATTGTGAGATTCTCAGGCTCGCCCAGAATGTGACTGGGTCGAGGGACACCAATGGAGTGGGATATCCTGTGGGCTCTGCGGCCGCGAGCATAATAGCCCAGACAGAAGAGTTGTAGTTGGTTGCCAGTGTTAAGATTAGTTCTAGAGATTGCACGGAGCACGGGAAGCAAGCTGCCCGGAAGATTCTGGAGTTCCCGATGTTGATTGCTAATTGATCTCCAGCCTGTCGCTGGATATGCATTATCTTCACCAAGGCCTGCATCTCCAACCATGTTCTGACGCTGGTGTCGGTTATCAACTTGACCTTAGACTTAATCCTTGAGCCCATGATGACATTGTCCTATACAAATTTCATGGTCAGGGGCAGCTTCTCTAGGGCCCTCTCCATCTTGGATTTTACTGATGCCCTGGTTTCTGTTTCGGAAGGTAGCTCTAGACTTCCGGGTGGAGAAGATACGGATGCTTTAGACATGTTTGGAAATGAACTCTAGGAACCTGCAAGACAAAGCGACCGTCAGAAAACATTTATCACAATAATTATTCTGGGGTCCAGAGATCTTACCACAGTGATGCTGGCTTTCCCTGAAAGGTTAATTTCATACAAAGATAACCGAAAAGAAAAACACATCACCCAAACTTTAGGTTTTATTAAACATCCAGGTCCGAGGTTTTAATCATGCTTAACAAAGACACGGGATGGAAGATGCTAGGAGACCTGAAGCCCAGAGAAATGACCATTTGTGAGGACGTGTAAAAAGGCAAGTCATCAAGCCCACGTGGGTGCCACGTGCGTAGGTGTTAAATGGAAGTTATGGCGATGTCGGCGGAGCCAACTGTCCGAATGCGCAAAAAGTGAAGGCCACTTGGCTGGAATTGATTGTGCGCATGAGACATAAATGAGGTTCTGACAAACTTTACAGAGGAGAGAGAAAACTACCTGTTTGAAACCGGCCGAGAGCCAAGTTTCAAACAGGTGGTTTTCTGCCTCGAAGCGAGTTCGTAGGCGGAAAACCTGGAATAGAGGTGACTCAACTAGCTTGTCAAGCCACCCAAAAGGATATACATGAAGGCCGAAGGGATATATACAAAGATACGGAAGAATATATAGAGACTATACATCAATATACATGCATATACATAAAATATACAACACAGAATGATGCCCGCCAGAAAACCAAATGAGACAAAGACATATATATAGCTATCTATGCATTTTATAGGTGAAGAACCTTTGCACAGAGGGTGGACAACCCTCTGGCAGAGAGCCGACCCACCAACGGATGGCAGAACCAGAAGACTAGAACCAGACCAAACAGAGAAATGCCAAAAACAAACAAGGCAAATAGAAACCAAACAAAATAGAAGAGGAAGGAAGGCAGGAACAGGAAAACCAACCTGAGAATGCAGAATGCGGAGGAAAGGGAAGAGTTACTGTAGAAGCTCTGCAACAGCTCGTGTTGCCGAACGGTCAAAATCACCATCACGAAGCACTCGCAATCGTCAGAAAGTGACTAGTAGATGTTAAGCGTTGATTATCATAAACTCTCTGCAAGTGCTCTGCTAATCATTTTAAAATCTCTCTGTTAATCACTTTGAGTGCTTGAAGGTTTTAATTGCGGTAAATGTGAAAGTGACAGATAAGCCCTATTTATAACCGCGGTAAAAAGGTAATCCTCCTCCTTCCGGCAATCTCTGGACAAGCAAAACCTCCAGACTACGGGCCTGGGGATTCCCCTTGATAATGTCCTTAAGAACATCATGGAAAAGAATCTCGGAGTCCAAAATCCGGTTCCCAATGAAGGACAACCTCCGGGACTGAAATCCCAGAGGCAAAAACCAAACAAACAAAACACCACACTGAGGGAGAAAACCCCGGAGGAAGAAAACAAAAAGAAAGACAAGGCAAAGCCGCAAGAAAAAAACAAAAAAAGGGGGACCCAACATTTTGTACACAAAATGTGGGGACAGGGATGCAGGGCATAACAAATGGTGACTATCTGGGACAAATGCCTTAGCGCATTCGAGAACTAGAGAATCTCTGGTTAGCAAAACTAGAACAAGCCACTTCCTGAAGCGTCTAGTAGGTAAAGAGAAACATATCTGAGAGAATCCAACCACGTGGGAATTATTCCAGAATCTTTCATCAGTGGTGTCATGTGTTCTTTGGAAGGAAATCAAGTCGATGACCTCTGGGAGGAGTAGAGAAGAGGTACTAATCACATCGAACCAGTCATCAACTTGCTCGCTTTTCTCGGAGACCGGAGTTTCATCCCACTTTTCCTCTTGTTATTTTGTTTATTTCTGGGTGGAGAAGGCGGTACTTCTTTCACCATTAAGCTTAAGCTTAGCTAATTTTAATGGTGGTACTTCTTTCACCTATCCACCTATGTTCAGATGTTTGAAGAGGGGATAAAACTTTGGGCCTGGGGAGAATTCCTTTAGAGTTTCAGATGTGGGTCAATCAATCAGTACAACTGATCTACCCTCGGCATGTCCGATTACTTGTTCCTTATATTACTTGTGTTCACTGATTTCCAGACTCCAAGAGACAACACCCAATGGAGATTTCTCAAAATGTGTCGTAACCCGTGAGACAACCCTGGAGACCGTGTCGACTTCCACCATGCTAAAGACAGATTCTAAAGTTCACCACACCGTAGACATCGTACCAGAAACCAGAGTTATGTGGAGCATTCCAATTCCTGCACAAACTGAAACAAAACGCTGGGACCAAAAGGAAACCGAAAACAAAAACAAAAATGACAAAAGAGGACTGTCCTGGAGGACAACCGACAAGGCTATTTACAAGACAGGGTGCCTCACAACGAGGCACCCGAAAGAAATATTTACAAGCGAAAGGCTTTACATATAATACAACTTTGGACAAACTTACCCTACTCAAAGTATTGTTTGAGAAACTGTCCATTAACGGGCAATGCGATAGGTTCCCCAATCAGGGTATTAAGGCGGTAAGTATTTTCCCCGTAGATTTCTAAGATCGGGTATGGTCCGAGCCAGAGCCGTTGGAACTTGGTATGCTTTCCTTTCTTCTCCCGAGCCTTGTCCCACAACAGGACCAGATCCAAGATCTGAAAAGCCTTGTATTGGGCTCTTCTGTCAAACCATCATTTTACTACTGCTTGATGATGCACGAAATGTTCAAGAGCTATGTCTCGCTATTCTTCCATCCGTACCAGATTTAAGAGTCAAACTTCCACAATGTTGTCCCTGTTGCTAAATTCCTGCATAAACTATAAAACTGGAATCTGTAAGTTGACTAGGAATACAGGGTTTTGACCATAAACCAAATGGAACAGGGATGTTCCTAGGGTAGCTTTGACATGAATGTGATCCACCCAGAGGGAAAATTTTAACTTTTGATGCCAATCCCGGGGATTCTATTCTAACAGATGTTTGATCACTTCAAGTAGATTTTTGTTTGTCAATTCAGCGATGCCATTTCCCTGGGGATAATAGTTGCTGGAGAACTTCAAAGTGATCCTGTGATTGTAGGTCCATTCGAGTAACTGCACTGAAAAAAACACCAGACCATTGTCACATACCAAAGCAAAGGGCATCCCAAACTGTGTGACGATGTTTTCTTCCAGGAATTTGATAACTACGTCTGTCGTGTTATTTTTGCAAGGTATAGCTTCAGACTACTGTGTGCAGTAATCAGTAGTAGTAAGGATGTATCAGTGGTTGATATACGAGTTGGGGTTGATTTCCCCGATGAAGTCAAATGCCCATTGTGCAAAGGGCCTAGCCTCATAGACTGGTTGCAAAGGCATAGCTGGGTTACGCTCATGATGCGCTGCGGTTTGGAAAGTATAGCATTTCCTAACATGAGTGTAAACGTCCTTGAATATACAGGGCCAATAATATCTGGCCCGGAGGATCTGATGGGCAGTGGCATCAGCTGAGTCATGCCCGGTTCCAAACTGTTCGTGGAATTCATTAATCATTTTCACACCCTGGTCTCTGTCGATGCACCGGAGGTACACTCCCTCATAATTTCTACGGTAGAGCGCTGAGTTTTTGATCATGAAGTGAGCACTCTTCATCCGCAAAGAACGACATTTGTGGGGAGGTAGCCCCTTTGGGCATTTATTATTGAGTAACAAGTATACAAGATCAGTATACCACGGTTCTTGAGTGATGGACTCCACTGTGTAAGTTTGGCATTCTATGCGGGGAGTCTCTTCCGCCATTGCTTGACTTAGTCCCTAGCCCCGGACTATCTTCATGGGCTACATTTCTAAGTCATACTCCTAGAGGATGGCCATCCATTTCCCCCATCTCTCACCCAATTCACTCTGCATCAACAGGGACTTAACAGCCTGGTCTGGGATGATAGCATGTACCTTGCTCCGAAGAATATAATGCCAGAATTTCTTCACGGTGTGAACTAGAGCAAAGGCCTACTTTTCTAGTGATGAATATCGGACTTTGGCATTCTTGAAGGGGGAGCTCATGAAAGCTATTGGTTGTTCTTCCCCTTCAACCTTTTGGGTCAATACTGCAACGACAGAATGCGGCAAAGCAAAAGAGTAAATGTAAAATGGAAGGGAATAGTCTGGACTAGCCAGGACAGGTGCTTCCGTTATCGTCTGTTTGATCTGGGTGAATGCCCGCTTTGCTTCAGGACTCCACTCAATCTCGGTATCCTTCTTCATCATCTCGTTGAGCGATTTAACTATTTCTGTGAATCCTGTGATGAACAGCCGTACGAAGTTGATCTTTTCAAAGAAGGACCGCATCTCTTTCTTGCTGCCAGGAATTTGTAAATTTAGCAATGCTTTGACTCTATTAGGGTCTATGGATATACCCTTCTCAGAGACGACATGCCTGAGCAACTTCCCCTCGGTGACCCCGAATATGCACTTCTTGGGGTTGAGGGATATTTCATACCGGCAACATCTCTCATAGATCTGAGCGAGGTGGGCGGGATGATCACACCTATCCCAGGAAAAGATGGTCAAATCATCCATGTAGATGATTATGCACCGATTCACAAGGTCGTTGAATGCAATGTCCATGGCCTTCTGAAATGTAGCCCCGGCATTAATCAGACCAAAGGGCATTCTCCTATACGCAAACATTCTCCACTTGGTGGTAAATGTTGTTTTCTCTCTGTCTTCATACTTAACCATGACCTGGTTATATCTTGAGTATCCATCCAAGAAGGACATCATCTGGGATCCATTCACTATCTGCAACACCTCATCCAACGAAGGGAGAGGGTGGTTGTCTTTCTTAGACGCCTTGTTTAAGTTTCAGAAATCTATGCAAAGGTGGATTTCACCGTTCTTTTTCCTCATAGGGACCAGGTTGGTAACCCATGTAGTGTGCTGGATTGGGAAGATTATCCGAGCTAACAGCAATTTTTCTACCTCCTGACGAATCAGAGGCTCTATCAAGGGGTTGATCGGTCTTTGCTTTTACCATAAGGGCTTAGCATCAGGATTCAGGGGAATAGTATGGGTCATGATGGATGTGTCGTACATTTTCAAGTCTTCATAACCCCAAGCAATTACGTTGATGTATTCTCAGAGAACCACGGGAATCAACTCCTTTTCCTCAGGGGAGCAGGAGGTGCCAATGTGAATAATCTTTTCTTCACCGGGCTGGCCGATGTTAACTTTTTCAAACTTTCCTCCCTCAGAGGAGGATGACACCTTCTCATGGGCCTGAGGGTCTGAGTCGAAGATTCATTCTAGTGCAACCATCCCCTTTGGGATGGTGTTAGTGGGCAGGTCCATGATCCCATCATCTTCGTCACCCTGCCCGGTATCGTCGTGGTCTCGTTCCTCCACTATCTGGTTTTCAAAGACGCCGACGTTCACCATGAAGGCTAGGATATGTTGATCGTCCTCAAAAACCTGAAAGTGGGTGACATTATCTGGAATGGACGGGGTGAGGACCATCTCAACCAAAAATCTCCGGAGTCGCGAGCTAGCCATCGGCTCAAGTGTGCTGGCAGAAACAGCGAGGGCATCCGGGACATAGTTCTGTCACTGGGGAATGAGGTTAATGCCAAAGGCATCAAAATCTTCAACAAGGCTCCAAGCTTGATTGCAGTATGCAGCCAGCCTTTTTTTGTGACATGTGTATTGACTCCGGACTTGTTTAACAATCAACTCTGAATCACCTAGAGCTCGAAGGTGGGTGATACCTTTCCTTAACGCAAATAAGAGTCCAAGGATCAAAGCCTCCTACTCTATTACATTGTTTGTATAGTTAAACTACAGTCTATAGGATGCAAGGAAGGACTTCCCTCACGGGTTGATTAATTCTATCCCAGCCCCGCAGCCTTGCTTGGATCGGGACCCATCAAACTTAAGGGTCCATAAGTCATTGTTCGTAATCTGGGGCTGGGACAGAGTAGTCTTCTTTGGATTATTGCTGGGAGACTTAGGGATTTCCTCCCAAACTGCCAGCGTGAAAGTAGAATTTACCTCCGGAGGTGTTTGGATTTGGGATTCCTGGGGAGGTTGCACCAAAGGAGTGCATCCCGTAGGAGTACTGGGTCCCAGGGAATCAGTTACAAGTTGTTTATTCTGGAAGGTATCGAGGTGCCGGTTAGCGATCGAGAGACATAGCCCACACTCAAGTTCTGAATATTTCTGGTAGTGTACTCAGCACCAAGTGCCAGACAGGAGTGTGGCGAGGGTTTCTACGGTACCTTGAGAGTCAACCTCAACTCTCACCTTTTCTTCTAGGTCCTGGGCTCTTTGCAGTACGACGGGATCCTCTTTGGGGATAAAATTGAATGTTAAGATTTCAAAGGGTCGGTACACCCCCAGAGAAGTCTCAGAAAAAAGGACCTCATTGACCCTCCCAACTTTGGTAAGGGCCTGTTTCATCCGAGGTTCACTTTCGACCTGAATCTTATTTGATTCTCCTTCCCATGGAAGCCATAAATGGGTGAAGTCGGTTGAAAAGTATCCATTCAAGGACTTAGACCAATTCTGACTTAGTAACATCCCATAGGTCTCTGGGATGTCCACCACTTGGATGTTAATGATGCTAGCTATCCTAGGGTCCTGGATAAGCTGTATCTAGACGTTCTTTAATTCCCCCACCATTTTTACAGCAGTCTTCTCTAGTTGGATTACTGCGCCATTAGATGGGGTGGGGTGTAATCTGAGCTTCTGACAAATGGACAAGGGCATGATGTTACCCGAAGCTCTGGAGTCTACTAGGCAATTGTGTATATTTTTGCCATGGATATTCAGGCCTAGTAAGAAGGGAGGATCCTCATTGTTCCCCTGGAAGATGGCCGCGTTAGCATCTTTGAATGAGACAGTCTTGGGCGGGCGGCTGATAGTTTCTGGGTTCCCTAAGAGCTTCAGAAGAGACTTCCTCTACTCGGGACAGTTTAACAAAACCTCCATCAAGATCATGGAGGTGGTGGTCTATTCTAACGCCTTCGTAATATCAAATCTTCCTCCTGGGAATTAGTGGTTTTCCTCAACTGGATCTTTTGCTTGGCTAGAGCTAGGATCTTTTGGAGGAGCGGGTCAGTCAGTCATGTTATTCCAGGGAGGAGGAGTATCTTTGATAGGGGGTGTGGGCGTGTAAGCTAGTCCTTTGCCAACCTGACTCCGAGTGTGATATGGAGTCTGCAGGTTAGTAAAGGCGTTGGTCTCGAAGGGCGGGATAGATTCGTCAAAGAATCCCTTCAACTCAGATTCTTCCTCATCCTCCCAGAGGTTTCAAAGAAGATGGTGTCACGAGTGAAGGCACTGTGGGTTGGCTCTTGGACAGGAGGCTCTGGAGGGGTGGTATCATGCGATTGCTGCCTGTCTAGCTGGGAGATCATGATGACCTTTTCCAAAGTGGCACAATTCACCTTGTTGTGCGAACTTGTATCATGCAATCTACACCAATTAGTCATGGGCTGGAAGTCTGTGACTGGTGTAAAATGTGATGGCCCAGCACCATTTTGGTTGGCATTTTGGTTCAGAGATGGGCCTCTGGTGTTCATGTTATTGCCCCATTGCTGTTGATTGGGCCTAGACTCGTTGTTGAAATTTCTTCCTCCGGCGTTGTTGTTTCGTTGGCCGGAGAAAATGTTTCCCCTCTGGAAATTTGAATTTTGGGGTGCGTAGGACCCCGCCTTTAGTTGGCCCATGTCCACAGTTAAGGTAGACAACATTCACCGGAGGGATTCAACCTAGGCGGTCAACTGAGTGTTGGCGTCACAATGTGATGGCTGTTGTTGTTGTTGGCTTCTCGGGAAGGTAGCAGTATTAGCCAGAGTTGAGGGCAGCAATCCTCCAGTCACGGATGACTAAAAGAAGGGCACTTTGGATGGTTGCGTCTGAGACTATTGTGTCTGCTGCAGCTGATTCCAAGGGAAAGCTTCCAGACCCGGCACCGCCTGGGTCTGCGTTGGGTAAATGTATCATGCCTGTTGGTCTATCAGGGGTGGTGGAGGATTCATCACCATCGAGGGGGCACCTATTTCCATATTGGGGTTGTATCCCCTGGCATACATAGTTTCGCCGGGGATCATGTTTAAGGGTGTGTTCTGCCCAATCCCGCTCGGGGATTTGTTGAGACCACGGGACAACTCTAGGGCTAGGTTGTAAACTTTTTCTAAGGTGTCCCGGTCTCCCGCGGTGGTTGTTCTCCAAAGGAGAGTGGCAACAAAAGGGTGAATTGCGTTAAGATAGATCTGTATGGTTACTTCTGGGGATGGAATAAAAGGGCCCGTGCACCGCTTCAGGGCACACTGGAACCTATGGTTGAATGTTGTAAGAGGTTCATTGGGTTCCTTCCTGATGGAGTTGAACTGGCTATGGGACCAGGCTGGGTCCACATGCACATGAAAGGTAGCCAGAAAGGCATCCTCCATGTCCTGCCAACTATTTATGGAGTTGGCAGGAAGGTTAAGGTACCAGTTCAACTCACCTTGCCCTAAAGACAAGGGGAACATTCGAGTCACAACATCTTCATGTTAGATACGGTGTCGATTCATGGCATCTTTGTATGCCTGTAAGTGTTCTTCTGCGGTCCGTGAGCCTAAGTGCTCATATCATGGGCAGATCTTCTCTAGGTGAGAGGGTAAGTCATTGGTTGTGCCCAAAAAAGTTCCCATTGGGGACCCGGTGTTTCTGAAATACGCGGCCATTGAGGGAACTAAACGCGGGGTAGTTTGGGTACTGGTTCTCGGGATCGTCTGAGGAATTTGGGTATTCTGAGGTATGCTAGACCCCCAGACAATAGTGGCTGGTATGATTTTTGAGGTCTATTTCTTTCGAGCAGGAGGCTCGAGTTCGAAAAACCTTCCAGGATTCGGGGCAAACCTAAGGATTCTTTCAAATTTCGCTGGGGAGAAAGATCCAATCCCACTGAAGGCTTGCCTCCTAAAACTATAACTCGGGGATCCCTCAGAAGGTGTAAAATCAGAATCTCTGGAAGGGGATGAGTTCATGCCCTCCATCTAGCACCAGTTTCTGTTGACGGGGTTTTCTTGACCGGGTCCGCCAACAGTCATAAGTTGTCACTGGGTTCCGGGGATACCGGCCAACTCTGCCTGCAAAGGTTGTCCGGGGAAATTATGCTCCTCGGGCCTTCAAGCACCTGGGTGTCGGGTCACTTCTCCCAACTGAGCCCCACGCCATCGTGACCCGACACCCAGGTGCTTGAAGGCTCGGGGAGCATAATTTCCCCGGACAACCTTTGCAGGCGGAGTTGGCTGGTATCTCCGAAACCCGGTGACAACTTATGACTGTTGGTGGACCCGGTCAAGAAAACCTCATCAACAGTACCCAGTCTTATTAATTCAAATTGCATAATTTATGATCATGAGGAGAAACCTGTTGTCTTAGAACCTATTATGCAAGTTGAAAGTATTTTGGACATCTTGTTAGATAAATGGGCAGTAGAGAATGCTCATGAAGTTCAAAATTTAGTTATTCAAGAAGTTGTTTTGTGTATGTAAATGATTCATGAGCCTGATATAGTCATGCCCAACCTAGTAAAGGCTAAAAAAGAGATTGTTGAAGACCAGAATGTTATTTGGAAAATGCATTTTTATGGGTCTTGCAATAAGAATGGAGTTGGTGGAGGCACAATTCTTGTGTCCCCACAAGGAGATGGATATTATGCTTCTTTCTATTTTTTGTTTTCCTGTACAAGCAATACTGCAGAATATGAAAGTTTGATCCAAGGGTTAGAATGGGCTAGGAAGCAAAATATTAAATGCCTTCAAGATTTTGGAGATAGTGAGCTCATTGTGAATCATGTTATATGACTACATATGGTAAAAAATGATACTTTAAAGTCATACAAATATCATGTTTGGGATTTACTAGAGTTTTTTTATGCCTTTAATATTGCTTCTACACCTAGAAGTCAAAATCAACATGCTGATAGTTAGTTGTTGTGGGTGACCAAGTGGATATATCAAGTGAAATTAATTAAAAAAAGGCACAAAAACATGTTAAGAACATTGTCAGACCTTCAATTCCAGATAACAACACTAATTGGGAAGTTTTTGCTAGTGATGAACAGATTTTGAATTTTATGTTAGAGGAAGATGTTTTTGCAGCATCTAATCAGGATAAGTTGAAATAGTAATATGGTGATCAGGTATTTCAGCTAAGGTCCAATAAACTCCCTAAGGTTCTGGTAACTTTAGATTCAATTTTCAGTACTGATGATCAGTTAAAAAGGAATAAGACCAGTATACTATTTAAAGAAGAACATTATGAGGAGGTTGGGATATTTAAAGATAAGCTCTTGAAGTTTGGAAAATTTAATTCACAGCAAGAAAAAGAGGCTTTTATCAAGTCGTTCCATGAATTTCATGACGTATTTTCATGGAAATACAGTGACCTTAAAGGTTTTGACCCAAAATTGGCCCAACATACCATAGAACTAGAATCATGTGCCAAGCCTATTAGGCATAAACAAAGACCAATCAACCCCAATTTATAACCTTTGATGCAAAAAGAGTTGCATAAACAGATAGAAAGTGGCATCATTTATCCAATTAAACATACTTCATGGGTTTCTAATTTGGTTCCTTATAAGAAAGAATAATGGTGAGCTGAGGTTGTGTGTTGACTTCAGGGATCTAAATAGAGCTTCATTAAAAGACTATCACCCCTTGCCATCCATGGAACAAATTCCGCAATATGTTTCCCGATCTGAATGTTTCTCCCTTCTTGATGGTTTTTTTGGCTATAAGTAGGTTTTAGTGAAGGATAATGACCAATTTAAAATGGCATTTGAAACTAAATGGGGTACCATGGCCTATAGAAGGATGTCATTTGTCCTATCTAATACTGGGGCCACTTTTTAGAAAGTCGTGGATATGGCGTTTGTTGGTCTAATGTACAAATTTGTGCTTGTGTACTTAGATGATATCATTATTTATTCTAAACAAGCCCAAGGTCACCTAGGAAATTTGAGATGTATATTGGAGAGGTGCAGGGAATTTGGTGTTTCACTCAACCCAAAGAAATTAGTTTTTGCAGTTCAAGAAGGTAAATTACTGGGGTACATTGTCTCAAAAAATGGTACAACTATGGATCTTGAGAGAATACAAGACATATTGGAGTTTCCTTTGCCCAATCATAAAAAGGGGTTGAAAAGCTTTATTGGCATAATTAATTTTTGTTCAAAGGTTTATATCTGATATTCCTAACCTATTAAAGGCATTGAATGCTATGTTAAAAAAGAATGCAACATTTAGCTAGAAAAAAGAAGGCAAATCTATCAGAGAAGCCTTGTCATCAGCCCCAACGCTAATTAATCCTGATTATTCAAAATATTTTACATTATATGCTTATGGAAGCCTTAACGTTATCTCTACAATCCTGGTACATCAGACCAATGATGGGTATGAACAACATGTGGCATTTTTTAGCAAAAGTTTAGAAGGATATGAGCAACGTTACAGTTTTTTAGAGAAGCATGTGTTGGTTGTAAATAAAATTTTAGGTATTTGATTTCATATAGAAAGGTACACATATTGGTTACTGACCCTAGTGTTAAAGTGTTCCTGTTAAGAAAGGATTTAAATGAAAAGCATGCTAGTTGGATAACCAAAGTAATGGAATTTGATGTTGATATTCAAGTTACCAAGATTATTAGGGGAAAGGGCTTATGTGAGAAAATCAAAGAATCAGAAAATGAGGATAAAAATGTACCAAAAACATCATTGTTTCAAACTGATGTAGTTGATATGAATGAACCAACAAGCTGGTTGAAAGATATGATACATTTTCTGCAAACCAATGAGTGTTCATCTGGGATGAATAAAGCTAAAAGGAGGTATTTTAAACTCCAATATGTTCCTTATGTATTAATTGATAATGTACTTTTTAGAAAGGATCATAACAGAGTTCTTTCAAGATGTGTTCATACTGATCAAGTAGAAAAGATACTCTTAGAATTTCATGATGGCCTATTGGGGGTCATCTTTCAAAAAGGACTATTGCATGGAAAATTATCAGGACTGGTTATTACCAGCCCACTTTGTTTAAGGACACCCATGAATGGACTAGGAAATGTGCCAAATGTGCCTTATTTGGAGGTAAAGAAAGGTTTTCATCTATGCCTTTGTAGCCCATCCAGGTGGAGCAGCCATTTATGAGGTGGGGTATTGATTTTTTTGGAGCCATAAATCCACCTTCAAGTGTAGGGCATATGTGGATTTTGACTGCCACAAATTATTTTACAATATGGCCAGAGGTGGTGGCCTTGAAAGATACAAATGAAACTTATGTCTTAAACTTCTATGAGGATATCATAACCAGGTTTGGTGTACTAGATTCATTCATTTTTGATAATGCACTAGCATTCACTAGTTTAAGGGTCACTGATTGGGCTCTTAAAAATGGTATTCACCTTAATACTTCCTCAAATTACTACCCACAAGGTAATGGGTTAGTTGAGTCCACCAATAAGAATCTGATGAAAATCATAAAGAGGACTCTATAAGATAATCAGAGAGATTGGCATAATAAGTTAAAAATTGCATTATGGGCTGATAGGATAACACCTAAGCAAGATACAGGAAATTTGCCCTATGTCCTAGTTTTTGGCAAGGAAGCATGGTTGAATATTGCTATAGAGTTTCCTACACTAGATATGGCTAGTTATCTTATGTTATTTGAGGAAGGTGATCTGGCGGGAGTTAGATATGCTTAGTTGATGGAGTTAGAGGAACTCAGAGATAAGGAAATCAAATAAATGGAGTATAATCAACTCCAAACCAAAACAAAAATTGATAAAAATGCAACTCATAAATGTTTCCAAGAGGGAGATATCATTCTAAGGTGGGATGAGTTGAAGAATCGACCTGGAAGGTACACCAAGTTTGAAATCATGTGGAGGGGATTGATCATGATTACAACATGCAAAGAATATAATGCATACAAGTTGTCCACTATGGAAGAGGATGTGCTACCAATACCAGTCAATGGTATCCACCATAATATTTCCTTTGAGGTATGAACTATGGACCTACTTTGTACATATTAGTTTAGGCTTGCTAAATAAAGTGATGTTGCACTATGGTTCTGAGTTTTGTCTTCCCTAAGTGTTGTTGCACAGTTAGTTGTTAGTGAGTCTCAGCAACTTTCAACATGTTATATATCCTCAAGATACCTCATAAAAGGATCATCCATCATATACAACAGGTTCCCAATTCCCTTTCATACATCATCCATACTCATTTCATGAGATTACCCAAACATATTTAACTGGTTGAGAGTTGTTTGTAAGTTTTGGTTTTTCTTGTTTGGTTTGTTGTTCCCAGTTTTCCCTAAGTGTTTCTAAAAACATGTTTCTAGTGTTAGTTCTCCAATTTCAGTTATTTTTGTAAATTTTTGTCTCTCTCAATGCCTCAACAGATCAATGTGCAATGTCGTTTGAGTGCATACATATCACTCATGATAGAGAAGTTGTCCCGTACCACAAGCCATAAATCTGTACTCAACTAGTATCCCACATAAGTTTGTTTTCAGTACTTTTGCTTCCCAAAATTTTTGGATTTTGTGCTTTTTATGACTCATTTCCCAATGGATACACCTAAGGCTACCAGTTTCCTATGTTTAGCAGGCAAACATCGAGCAGAAATTACAGAAAAATGTTACCCAAAATTTTATATCTTATGCAAATTTTGTTTTTTATGAACATTATGTGCAATTATTAGTAGGGTAAATGGGAATAATTAATGTTCATTCCATTAATGTTAAATTAATTCAATCATAGATTACTGCAATGAATAGGAATGGAAAATGAAAATGCTTTTTCATTATATGAATGTACAAGATTATATTTTGTTCATATAACTAAAAGAATAAAAAGAGAAAATACATCATGTGCTAAACATTAAAAGAAATTCTCACACAAGCCATGAGTATATCCTATTCTATCTTTTATGGAAAGAAAAGAAGAGAATAATGATAAAGATAGAAAATTAAGAGGTCAAGCTAACCTGTCATTGCATAGGCCTTGACTGGTTGAGAAGAATTCTAAATCTTCTTGACTCTCTTGTTGATCCTTGTAGTCCTTGTCTCTGAGCTCCTGGATGTGGGAAAGATAGACTATTAGATCCAGAAGATCTAAGAAATGCCTAATCAACTAAAAATCCTACATGTTTACCTTTGTACACACCTGAAAATGGACAGGCTTGTGACTTTACATTAAAAACACTAATTTTCATCTATTAATTAATGGTTTTTTAATCATTAATTAATCATCTATTTTCTTCTAAATTCATTCCCCAAATCATCTAATCAAATTTCCAAAATTAATTAAATAATTAATTTTATTTAATTGATTAATTACCATTAATTAATTAATCAAATTCACTTTCCTATAGTTTAAATTCAAATATTTAAACTTACTAATTAAATTCTTCTAATCAAATTAATTTAATTTCATTCAATAAAGCAATTCTAAATCAAAAAGAATTCAATTATCTCACATGTTGAAAACTTTAATTAAATAAATGAATTAAATATTCATTTATCTTCAAAGAGATAACTCCAATCAGATCACATGGGTAACTTCACCCACCTCTTCAGTTCAAAAAGGTAACTCACAATTAGCTCTATAGTCAACCAAACTCTATCTCCACTTTACCAAATGAAGAGGTGGAGTTTACTGATGGCTACTCCAGTTCCTTTTAATCTCAACCATTCATCTCCCTATCTCTAGGATTGATCTCAACCATTCATTTCATCCTCAATTCCTATATAATAAATCCTTCATAACCATTTGAAGGATCCAATATTTCAAGCTCTCGTGCACCATTACTCCGTCAATTTGGTTCTAGCATTCAAGCCATCTTGCGATCACACACCCATTTCAAGTATCAAATTCTCGACGCTTCTCAATTCATAGACGCTGCCCACACCAATATTGGGCATCAAAAATAGCATTTCGGAAGGAGTAGAGAGAAAAATAGAAGCTTCAAGTGCTTTGGGGTTTGCATTCATTTGTTTTCCTTTCATTGCTTGTACATTTTATTGGTTATGTTTCAAGTTATTCATTTTAGTAGTTCTTGTGTGCTTGATTTATATCATTTGTAAAACCTTTGCTACTAACCCTTGCCTTTGGAAAGCTTGGGAACCATGAATCATGAAAAGAGGCATACAACCTTTAACATCAAAATCCATCTTATTTTGCACAAAAGATAGAAAAGAAATATCAAAACAACTTTTCATGGAAAGGAAAAAGTAATTTTTTTTATTACTGACAAGTTTGTTGACTGTGCAGATACAGATTTGAATCTCAACAGGTGGGGTAAAATGAGGCTCCCACAAGGGTAGGGCTCATCTTTTTGGATAGTATCCAAGTTATGAAAGGTGTCAGGCATCATGCATAACCATGATTTAAAGTGCATCAAGAGATGAGGTATTTTCAGCCATAGTGTTCTTCGGGCAGAAATGGTTACATAAGATGAAGATGTTTTAGCAATTTAATGGTGTCAAGGAATTGAGGATTTAATAGAGTATCAGTAAGAAGAAGCATTTGTGTTTCTTTCCATGAAATAAGCTAAGATCGGCAAGGCATCAATATTCAATAAATATTGTTACTGTGCATACTAAATATTCAATGGAAAATACAAAAAATCATTATACAAAGACCACACCACAGAAATGTTGTTACACTGCAAAATGGCAATGCTCCTTTAGGGAAAGAGAGGAACAGTTATGACTAATGGGCACTTGCATGATAGAAAAAGCAGTAATAATGATACAAAGTTCTCCTTCAAGCGAATAAATTTATAGAAATTTCCAGGGTCACTATGAAAAACACAATGTTCATAATTTAGATATCAGCAAAAGGAAGAGTAGTGCTCGCGACCTACTTATGGAGATCAGTGTGGTTACATAGTCCTGGGAATGGTCATTGCATGGAGAATTTTTCAGATTTTGAGACAATGTATTTTCTTCATAGAGACAGAGCACATGTGTCATGACAATTGTGTCAAGGAGTTCTCTACATTGCTCACTGTCATATTGATATCATTTAATGAGAAAAGTAGATCATTAAAAAATAGAGATTGACATAAATATACAAGGTGCAAGAGCAAAAATATTTAATATAAATAACAGTCATGTATGTCATTCATAATTCTGTCACAAGTATATGGTGACGTTATCATTTAGCACAAGTGAAGGAAAGAAGACATTCAATGCTAATAGTACAAAGCACTAATATAGTATCTTGATTATACATCTAATGATAGTGACATAGAGTAGCTCTAGGGGAGCGTCAAAGGAGGTCACAGTGGTATTAATTTCTAGCATATGCAGTTTAACAAATACATAGAAATATTTTTCTAGAATGATTTGAGCTTTAAGTTTTACAAAGATGAAACGCAAAGGTGGCAGTCATCTCCAACAAGGTATGATTTCAAGAATAGTGAACCCAAGCAAGCATAATGATCATCACTATAGAATAAGTTCTTATTTCTATTATAGAGGTCAGAGAAATGACTATTGAATGTAAAAGCATAACCCACCATTTCTAGTGACAGAATTATGAATTATTGTTATTTACAAGGTGTTAATCTTACTTGAGGAGAAAAAATATATGTCATTTTTGACATAAGAGGATAAATATTAATGCAAGCTTTGATGAACTATAACTGATTGAATGTTTGAAGATCTTAAGTTGATGATCACCGAGATGCAAAAAGTAAATGCAAAACTTTAAATTAGTTAATGTATTATATTTTCATTGATGTCAACTTAATATAATCTAATTGGTTATATATACATATTTTCAAAGACTTCAAAGAACCAAAGAGATAAAGGTTATGTTGTCTGTAATGCATAAAATTTCAGTATACACCAAGTGACAACAAACACCGACGGATAGTGCACACCGATGGATAGAGGACCCTGAGAAGAGTCACAGTGATACCTAAGCAAGATGCTCAAGAAAGCATTACCGAGCAGAACCTAAGTGATAGCCAAGTAGAACTAATCTTCATAGTGTTTCCCGATGGACAGACAACCCTGACGGTTAAATATACCCAAGGACAACTGAATTCAAGACTGAGCAAACAAGGATTTAAACACTGATCAGAATTGAAGTTTAGAAACGACAAAAGACTTAGTTGGCCAAAGCTAAATATGGAGTTGATTGATTGATTACATTGTTTTCATCGACCAGTTAAAATTTAAAGTTAAGCTAGAGATTAAAGCTAGTTTTATTCTAGTTGTCAAGAATAAATCTACGAGATAAAACTAAAGCAAGCTTTAAAGCAAGAATGGCAATATTTGCAGATCATGTCAAGAATAAGAAAGACAGGGACTTAGAAATGATGAAATCATTTCTATAAAAGAGATAAGATAATTCATTATGAATTGGGGGAATAAAAGAGGATGCTAAAGAGAATATTGGTGAAGATAAAAAGTCTTCATACAATCCTGATCAAACAAGCTAAAGAATAGACCTAATATTTATGCGGATACCGAGCATCAAAGAGAAAAAAACATTCACCGAGAAGAAAGAAGTGGACCAAAGGAACAGAAAAAAAAAATTGATCATAAAGGTATTATGAGATTACAATAGATCTGAACATCTGCAAGTTTAAGTTGTATTTATGAATAGATCATATATTGTTTCAGTTAACCATTGATTCAGAAAATCTCTTAACAAAGTGGGATTTAACAATCCTTTATATATTGAGATACATCTAAAGGAGTATCAAAAATTTTCTTATGAAGATAGCATAGTGAAATGCTAGATATCAAGTGACAAACTATTATATTTAAATCCTCTAACAAGGTTGCACTTAACAGTGTGTTTGTAACCTTTAACATGGTTGGCTCTTCACCGAGCTCACTTCAGAAGAGTGAAAATTTTAGGTTACTGGTCCCAAGTGGTTTTTCCCCTAATGGAGTTTTCACATTAAAAATCCATGTGTCAAATGTGTATATGGTTAATTGCTTTGATTTTTTTCTTTACACAGTACTAAAATAGGATTGACCGTTAAACACTAAGTTATTTGCTATATTTTGGTAAAGGCTAGACTACTATTCGGTAAAGCTTAAGAAAAATGATTAACAGTGAACTCTGAGAAGTGGTTACTTGATAAGATTATTTAAAGGCATACATCTTGTAGGACTGAAGATAACTAGAGGCTTATATTTGTGGTATAAATTTTTTGGGTTGATTTATTATATTAATTTTTGAGGCCACTGATTCACCCACCCCCCATCTCTCAGTTATTCTAACAATTGGTATCAGAGCTTTGTGTGATTAGAAGGAAGGTTTCAAGACCTAAGCTAAAGATCAAAAGATAAGCAAAAGGGATGTGCCTAAGTTGAACAAAGACAACTTTGCATCGTGGAAAAGCAGGATAAGACTCCACCTATCAAGTATTGGAAATGATATTACTCAATACTTGGATACTGAATATGTGTTCCCTACTGGACCTCACACACTTGATCAATTGAGAGAAAAGCATGAACACAATTCTATGATGATAGAACTTTCTTCCTCACTCTCTGGTGCTGAATTTGAAGATGTCAAAACATGTACTACTGCAAAGAAAATGTGGGACAAATTGAAGCTAGTACGTGGAGGAGATGAAAATGTGCTAAGAGCTAAGGCAGAAAGCCTAAGAGGAAAGTTTGATGACCTAATAATGAAAGAAAGAGAAAATATCACTTAGTACAGCTACAAAATTAAAGATGTAGTCAATGCTATCTGAGGAGTAGGAGGTTTACTTGAAGAAGAAACAGTGGTAAGAAAAATCCTAAGAACCTTACTGCCTATTTATGCTATTAGAGTATTTACTATACAAGAAACGAGAGCAGTAGAAAATAACAATGTCACTCTAGATAGTTTGGTTGGTAGACTTATTTCATTTGAGATGAATAACTTTGACAATAGTGTCTTACCATCTATTGAGTCTTCATTCAAATATTCTTTGAAAATAAGTAAGTCAAGTCATAAACACACTATGAGAAATGATAGTGAAAGTGATAGTGGTGAACAAGAACTTGATGGGATTGAAGCACTAATGGCTAGAAGATTGTAGATAGGCAAAGGTAGATACAAAGGTAAATTACCATTGGTATGTTATAATTGTAAAGAGATTGGACACTTTGCTGCTAGATGCCCTAAGAAAAAAAAAATAGCGACAGATCATATGAAAAGAAGTTTGACAAAGGTGATGATAGAGATTACCAAAGAAACTGACAATCTAACAGAAGAGACAACTAAAAATACAAGGACAAAGGGAAGAAAGCTTGTTACCTGACTGAGAACAAAGCTGATAATACTGAAACCGAATCTGATGAAGATGTTGAGGTGGTATTTGTTTCTATGAAGGATGTTTCAAACAAAGAGGAAAGGTATGTTGAGACTGCACTCATATCTAAGGTTAGTAAAAATGATGTCTCAATTATTTATAGTGGTTGTACTCACCACATGACTGGAGATAAGGAAAATTTTGAAACTTTTGAGTATTAAAATGGTGGATCAGTAAGAATGGGTAATGACTCACCTTGTTCAGTTAAAGGTAAAGGAACCATAATGTTGAATAATATGAGCACATGTGAAAATGAATACTACGTAAAAGGACTTAACTATAACCTATTGAGTGTTTCACAGCTAAATAACATAGGACATAGAGTTGCATTTGAGAAATAAAAGTCCAAGATCTTTAATGAATCAGGAAAGTTGATCGGAACTAGTGAACAGGCAAAAGGTAACCTATTCTATCTTAATTATATTAATACCACTTGTTTAATGGATAGAAACAAAGATATATGGTTGTGGAATAAAAGGTTATGTCATTTAAATTTAGACAACATGATTAGGATAAGAAATAAAAGAAAAGTAAGAGGCTTACCGAGCATGTCAAAGCCCGACCATGTCATGTGTAAGAATTATCAAAAAGGTAAAATGACAAAGTCTAGTTTCAAGAGAAAAACCTATTGGAAATTTGACTCCTAGGGAGTATATGGCTTATTTTTTGTTGTCATTATGGCAACAAAGTCCTATGAAGTTTTGACAGTAAACTATGAAGTGAAAATTAACCAAGTGTAGAAGACAGAACAAAACAGTGACTTGCAATCAATCAGGGCATCAGTGCACGTGCGTACAACCACATCAAGATATGCGCATTCCAACTTAAGCTCTATGGTATGTTATTATGCTTACCCTATATACACATAGTACAAAATGGTAGTATGAACAAGTTACAAAAAGAACAAGTACACCAGCAGTCCAGAATATAAAGTATGAAGCCAACTTCATTGTTTTGATTAGCATGTAATCTTTTGTTATGTAAAGGCTAAACACCTATTGTAATAAGTTTGTAATCATGTATTAAACATTTTTGTAAACATGCTTAAGCCAATTTTTTTGGAATCATTGTGTATTATGTTTTTGGGCCGACTAAGGTCTTGTTTATAGTCACGTCTATTCAGGCATAAAGATATATCTATGTAATGCAAAGATACAGTTGAAGTGTCATCAAAATAATAAGAGAAGATGTATAGTAGAGAACTATGAAGATATCAGTATGAGATAGAGCCCTTAAAGAAGTTAAGAGCATAAGCACACAACTGGAACTGATCAGACATTTGTGTCACATACAACAGTTCACTTTTGGATATAGTGCATATCTGTTCTCAAGAGGTTGTAGCCTTCTTTCTCTTTGAGCAGTGAGCTCTTGGATAGTGAGTCCTCACCCCTAATAGGGTTTTTTTTAAATACTTCTAACAGGGTTAGACCCTTAACCAGTTCATTTTACTCACATTGTAAAGACTACTTCTAACTGGGCAAAGGAACTTTAATAGGTTCATTATACTAGTACAATATTTGTGGGTACTAATTCCCAGTAGGGTTTTCCTCTAATCAAGGTTTCCCCATAATCATATCAAGTGTTATGTGTTCTTGTGTTAAGCTTCATTGGATGCATATTTGATTTATGTTTAAGTTGTTGAATTTGAATAATTAGCTAAACACTGATTCACCCCCCCCCTCTCAGTGTTTCCAACAATTGGTATCAGAGCCTAGTCCTCAGAGAGAAAAGTTTAACCACTTGAGGAGATCATGGATTCAGTAGAAGTCAAACATCTGAAATAAAAATCTTGAAGCAACCCTTGAGGATCTAGAGAGATCTGAGAAAGAAAATTAAGAACTTCAACTAAAATTTGATGGCTCACAAATGCTTATCAAGAAACTAAGGAAATAACTAAATGAGTGCTCCACCAATTATTTGAAACTAAATGAAGAGAACATGTCTCTGAAAGATAAGATAGAATAATTGAATGATTATTTAACTAATAGCTTAACAAATATTGAAGAGAATAACAAAGAAAACAAACAGTTGGATGAAGAACTCATGCAAGGTAATATGAAAATCTTGGATTTGGAAAATATCAAGAAAAAAATTGAATCTGAATTATCAGGAGCAAAAGACAAGATTGATAAACTACACACAAGCTCTGATCTAATTCAATCATAGCTCTATGCACAAAAGATAAAAGGTGACACCACTGGTATGGGATATAGTTTAGCTTGAATTGAGATAAATCATTACAAGAAATAAAGAAAGCTCTAACAGAATCTTCAGAAGAAAAGAAAATTGAAAAATCATGAAGAGACTAAAGAAGAATCACCAAAAGATAAGCACAAGGCAGTCAACCATACTTGTTATGCCTATAAAAAGCATGGACACTTAGCAAGAGATTGTAAGAATGTAAGACCCTTCAATGGTTACTGTTACTCCTGTAATAAGTTTGGTCATAGGGCTATTCATTGTAGAACAAATCAAAGAAATCAGCCACAACCAAACCAAACCAAAGGAATCAAACTCAATTCAATTAGAGAAATCAACCTCAAAGAAAATTGCAGAACATTACATGTCAGATATGTAACTACAATGGACACATAGCCAAGCAATGCAGCATGATGAATAACAACACTAGACCTCCTATCATCTATCACTCATGTGGAAAAGTTGGACATATCTCAAGGTTTTGCAGATCAAGAACAAAAGGACAAGAGAATCCCAAGAAGTCTTTGTTTGAAGAATCAGGAGAAGTCAAGTTTGTGAAATCCAAAGCTAACTCAGATAAAATATGGGTAGAGGTAAAGAAGGATAATGAAGAGAACAAGGTAGTAGATGCATCCTTAGTGGACGCACCTTCTACTTTTGGATAGTTGACCCTCATGGTCTTAGGGGGAGCTATTCTAGCTCTGAACCCCTGTGTGGTTGGTATACTCACCTCTGAGTATGTGCCTATGGATTCATGCATGTAATAATGAATTGAGGTTGTATGCATTCATGCATTACCTTTATTTTGTTTAGAACAAAGTTTGAAATTCTCTCTATAAACCACTTTATGGAAATGAGCATTAAATGCAATTGATCTTTATATAAATTGGCAAAAGATATTAAAAACCTCACTTTGCATTTGAGATTGAAGCATTCAAAAAGCAGATAGGCATTGAGCATCAAAGCACTAATAGCTTGAAGGATTAGTTGGTTTGTGAATGGATTATGTTTAGAATGGAACCCTAGCAGTCACGTCATTTTAGAATCATCGTGAAACCCTACTTAACCTAGTTGAAAGTAAGTATGGCAACCCCTGTTGTATTCAACATTGTTGAGAGGAAGAGATTTTTTTTTAAGAAGCATCCATTCAAGTCCATACTGGATGATGTTGAAGGAGCATTCTCTAGGACTCCACTAGGAGTCGTACATGTAGAATGCATCCACACATATGTTTATTGCAAGAAGGAAATAGTTGGAGACAACAACATTGCATCTCTCATGGGTTCTATGATGAAATCAGATTATACATTTAAGGATGAATACATGCATCTCACTGATAACCCTATCTTTGAGTATTCCAATGCGCACAATTTTTATGAGCCAGAATGGGTGAAGATATTACTGAGCAGGATACATGATGATCTATACTGGATAGGTGAGGTTCCTATCTGCATCACTGCAGATCTAATTCATGAGATGAATGGACTTCCCAAGACTGGATCAATTCTTCCAACTGTTAAAGATTTTAAGAAAAAAGTTGAGCAAGCATGCTTATCCAAGAGTGATAGGCACGGTATGACAGTTGATCCAATCAAGGAAGATGACATAAAGATAGTTACCATGATACTAGGTTATAAATTCCAGCACACAAGCAGACTAAATAGTGTATCTGCAGCTACTTTCTTAGCAGCAATAAAAATGGTGAATGATAATACTCAGTATAACCTATGTGAGATATTGCGCGCTCAATTAATTGACAACATCTGAGCTATCAATCATGACAAGAGAAAGATATTCACTTTTGGATCACTAATCATATATCTTTACTTCCACATAGTAGGAAAGGTTGCAAATCTTTACCTAGACAAAAGCAAACCCGCTAAGTCTCAGATTTCACTAAAAGTCACATCAGAGAGTAGTGTGAAGGATTCTATGGACATGGACATCAAGACATTCAGGATTAAGATGTAGAAGAGGTTTAGGATACCTAAGAAAATAGTTGAGAAGTACAAATACACCATATGCTTCATGGTGGAGACTGACTTTACTTGCATGGAGGCAGTTGAGCCTAGGACAAAATGGATTCACCCTCTTGGTTATGAAGTCAAAGAACATGTTTTTGAAGGTTATGCACAAGTCCTCTTATCTATGCCCAAGGATCCCAATGAACCTAGATGGGGTACTTATAGAGAAAAGACAAATCAAGTTGATTTTGTCTTATACAGTGTTGAGAACAAAAGGAAGGCATCTAGGATTACCTCAAATATCCTAAAAGTTCATGGTGTTACACAAGAAGATCTTGACAGAGCTAGAGAAGCTAAGATAGCCAAAGAACTTGAGAAGACTCCCACAGAAGTAAAAATAGAAAAGAATGATGATATGCCCAAGAAGAAGAAGAAATCAAATGAAGGTACATCTACGCCATCAACCACCATTGATCTCGAAGCATCTCCACCATCAGTACCTATTAAGAAGTCTAGAGGAAGGAAGGAAGCGCCCATTAGTCATCCATCCTCAAGAACTGCAAGGAGCAAGGAAAAGAACACACAAGCTCCTCCTGAGGTAGGTTTCAGACCTAGTCTTAATGTCCTAAGGAACAAGATTGTCAATGAAGGGAGACTAGATACAATTACAAAGGTTTATGACAAGTATCAGGCGATAGATAAATCTGAGATATACTCTATGCTCATTTCCCACATGATCAAGTTTAAAATGTCTATTCTACAACTCAAAATAGTAATACCAGAAAAGATATGGAACATTCTATAGATAATGAAAAGGCATGCAATCAAGGAAGATATGAGGATTAGAGAAGAAACATTAGATAATCTTCTTCATGTTTGTGCACATGATGAGAAGGCAATTCCATTAGATTTGGTAAATCCTCATCTCAGAACAAAGACAAGGACTCTTCATATTATGAACAAAGAGTATGAGTTAGTTGGGATAGATACTAAAAAAGATTTTGCACAAGTGTTTTTGGATAGACATATGTATCCATCAATGACGCCTATAGCTAAGGCAACTCCAGTTCCTCCTAAATAGGTTGCAGAACTAGTAATTTAGAATGCACCTAAGACAGGTCCACAGGTTTCAGTGCCCTCAATCTCAATAGCCTCTGATATAGAAAAAGATTCAGGGGATACTATAGTGATTGATGATATCAAGATATCTATGACCACTTCTGACAATGATATGGATAAAGTTGAAAAAGCATTTGTAAACTCGGATGAGACAGAGAAGGCATGCACTGATGATACATATTTGCAACAAGATAAAGTTACCTCTATAGATTCAACAGACTTAAACAAAGTGGAAGATAATCAAAACAATGAGACACCAGTCATGGAGATCCCAGTTAAAAGTGAATGCATGGATACGAGTCAGAATACCATATTCACACCATCCATTCAACCATCCACCTCATTGTTGTCAAGTTTAACTCCTGACTCAGCAAGTCTGGATGCTTGGGGAGAAGAAGACCTAATCAAGATCAGTGTCCTAGCCATTGAAAAGGCCAAAGAGAAATAGGTTATGAGGAATCCTCTCTTCTTGGAATCAGTAAACATCCTGAATGACCTAGTACCTGTGGACAAGAAAGTAGAAAAAAATCAGTCAGTTGATGATGTAGACAGTATACTAACAAGCTTCAAAGCACATTTTACAAACTTAGTAGACTCAGCTACTAGAATTGTAGAAGATGAGTACAAAAAGGAAAGGTTGAATGAACTAGAAAAGAATTTTTACTTAGATTTAAAGTCATTGAAGATTGGTCAGTCTATGTTGAAAGAGTTGGCAGCTAAACGCAAAAATGTAATAGCCAACTGCATGGATAGGGTGAAATTCACCTCTGAACATATCAAGAAGATAGAGGAGGCAGATATCTTGGTTGACAGTGTTAGGAAATCAGTCGAAACATCCACACAAGACATGAAAATCTACAACAGTATCTATCAAGGTCAGCTTGACAAGACAGAAAAAGCTAAAATGGAGATCAATAAGATAAGGACTTGGCAGACTCAGTTGAGAAATGCGCTTGCGCCCTCCTTAGTAGTTCTGGATGAGAACATCAAATAGATTGATGCCACTATTATAACATATGATCAAGTTCCCTACATGGACCTGATAAAAATGGAGCTCACTTATGCTCTATGCACCCATCTCTAGACAGTTGATGCAATGAAGGCATTCTGGCAGCAAGAGATAAAGAATCTTCAGGTTGTATATCCAGATGTATATATGGATTATTTAGAGACTTACAATTTTGACACATTTTTCATTAATGTCAAAGGGGGAGTAATATATAAGGAATATGTGTATATATGGGCAATATTATATATTATAAACTATAATGATATACAGTTTTTGTGTTAGTCAATTTTGAGTAGCTTGGCCACATTCCTTTGTTGCCATTAATGACAAAGGGGGATATTGTTGGAAAGTTTACTCCCAGGGATTATATGGCTTATTTTGTATTTTCATTATGGCAACAAAGTCATATGAAGTTTTGACAGTAAAATATGAAGTGAAAATTGACCAAGTGTAGAAGATAGAACAGAACAGTGACTTGCAGTCGATCAGGGCATCAGCGCATGTGCATATGACCACATCAGGATATGCGCATTCTGACTTAAGCTCTATGGTATTTTATTATGCTAACCCTATACACACATAGTATGGAATGGAAGTACAAACAAGTTACAAAAAGAACAAGTACACCAGCAGTCCAGAATACAGAGTATGAAGCCGACTTCATTGTTTTGATTAGCGTGTAATCTTTTGTTATGTAAAGGCGAAGTGCCTATTGTAATAATTTTGTAATCATGTATTAAACTGTAATTCCCTAAATAATAATCTAAAGCATAACACAACTAAAAAAAAAATTTTTGTTTATTTTTATATTTTTCTTTTCTTTATATCATAATTAAATATAATAAATAAAACAACTTCCGAAAATAAATCCTTAATTGCAAGACCAAATTGGTTTAATAATACTCTTAGAGAGAAATTTAGGGTTTAAATTAAAACTTAATTAAATTGATAACAATATAAAAAGAAACATTAATCTTACAGTTTAATAATTTTATTTGAATAACGAGATCATCCTAAAAAGTTTAATAACAATTTCCTGAAAAATATAATCTTCTAGTTTATCCTAATTGTTAAAATTAAGGTGTATTATATTTATTTCGTTTATGATTTATTGTAATATAATATTAATAATTCACTAATTAGATTTATAATCATAATCATTTTTGATTAATTTTACCCAAGAGATGATAAAACTTAAACCATAATGAAGTTAATAAAATCAATTTAACCATTAAATTTCAATATATTTTAAATGAAATACAATAAAGTTTTATCCTTCTCATTATAGAAATAAATTTAAATATTAATCTTATCTTATGATTACTATTAAATTAAACATAGTTAAGCATCTCAACGAGTGGAGAAAGAAAAGAATTAAATACCACTAACTAAGTATTTCTCCCTTATTCTAAACATGACAAGGTCAACCGGATAACCATTATAAAATAAAAATGGTGGTACAATGGTATTAAATAAGAGAGAGTATTAAGATAAAAAGGTGCCCCCCTCCAAACCCTAATTCGAAATTAGGGTTTGGGGTCTTAATAAAAATTGAAGAAACCCTAGAATCCTCATTTTCCTCTTACACCTCATCTCTGCTAAAATTTCTCTTGTTCTAGTTTGCTTGCTGGGTACTGGTCTGATGAAGTGGGAATAGAAAATGTTCATCTTTTACTCATAAAGATGAACAGATCGATTTCCTCTAATAGTGTTCTAAGAAATGGCGGCATTAGTCAACAGAGTAATATCCTCTGTCTAATGTTTAACAGAATGCATTATGTTTAACTGCTATGATGAGGAATCGGGTCTGTATGTTACAGGAAGACCCGTCTTCTGAGCATGCATCAGATTTGTAATAAACTGTGGCTTTGGATAAATAGTTTGGGCGTTTAGTTTTATTTTC
>MU226618.1:1543098-1583620 GCA_018584345.1 Thuja plicata
CCTTGGGGTACTCAATTTTGCAACAAACTATATTCTAGGACTTCCCAAAGCTCCTTAAAATGACCAAAATTTAATGCATCCGAAAATGGGGTTTGTTAATCAAGATTTCCTTGGTCTCATATGACACATATAAGTTTAGGGAAATGTACCAGACTACCAAGAAGGAGGTGGGGTCCCAAGTCCACATCACATGCCACTACAACTAAAGTGACAAAAGACATATCACCAACAAAAGACACATCACAACCTATGTGGCATGCTTATGTATAAGACAATAAACATTTTCACAAAAATAAAATCATTTACAAAATACAATTTAAACCATTAATACTCACACAAAATCAGTCATCACATTACATAAGGAAGTACAATACAACGAGGTCGCACTCTCTTACTAGAGTCAACCTTGGCTTTACAGATTGCACTTGGTCCTATCTTGTTTCCCCGAATTAAACCATGGCCATATCCCTGCATGCTCAAACTCGATGTCAGTACATTATAAGAAAAAAAATTAATATTAATAAACATTTCAATCATAAAATGATAGCATCAATATACATGTGCATACATTTACATCATATAATATTACATAATTGTAGAAACAAGTGTAAGCATCAAATCCCGAACCACGATTTCATTAATGAATATAATATCAATATAACAGAACAAGCTAGCTATCTATATCAAGAAAATCAAGGTGTCAAAATAAGCATGTATATAGATAAAAAGAGTACGGTACTGTACCATCAACAAAACTATATTAACTACTCATAAGATCCAAAAGATGGCATACATAAACCATAATGTCAATACTCAGAATATCATCCTGATGAGTCAAGTGTCAAAATGACAGTCAAACTGGGACAGGTCAGGGCAGGACCTCACATAAACATTGTTGTAAACATGCTTAAGCCAATTTTTTTGGAAGCTTTGTGTATTATTTTTCTGGGCAGACTAAGGTCTTGTTTATAGTCGCGTCTATTCAAGCATAAAGATATATCTATATAATGCAAAGATACATTTGAAGTGTCATCGAAATAATCAGAGAAGATGTATAGTAGAGAAGTATGAATATATCAGTATGATATAGAGCCCTTAAAGAAGTTAAGAGCATAAGCACACAACTGGAACTAATCACACATCTGTGTCACATACAATAGTTCACTTTTGGATATAGTACATATCTATTCTCAGGAGGTTGTAGCCTTCTTTCTCTTTGAGCAGTGAGCTCTTAGATAGTGATTCCTCACCCCTAAAAGGGTTGTTTTTAAAAGACTCCTAACAAGGTTAGCCCCTTAACCAGGTCATTGTACTCGCATTGTAAAGACTACTTCTAATAGGGCAAAGGAACTTTAACAGGTTCATTATACTAGTACAATATTTGTGGGTATTAATTCCCACCAGGGTTTTCCTCTAATCAAGGTTTCCCCATAATCATATCAAGTGTTATGTGTTCTTGTGTTAAGCTTCATTGGATGCACATTTTATTTATGTTTAAGTTGCTAAATTTGAATAATTAGCTAAACATTTATTCACCCCCCCCCCCTCCCCCCCTCTCAGTGTTTCCAACAAAAACCTACACATCTAATGTCATTCTAGAATTAGTCCACACTGATCTATGTGGACCAATGAGAGTAAAGAGTTACTATGGTGATAGATAGTTCATTCTCTTTGTTGATTATTATTCTAAAATGATGACAGTTATGTTCTTAAAAGAGAAATTAGAAGCATTTAGATTTTTAAATGGTATAAAGCTATTGTACAAAAAAAAAAGTCGTAAGGAACTGAAATGCTTAAGATTAGATAGAGGAGGAGAATTTATTTCTGAAGAATTCACTAACTTTTATAATGAGCATGGAATTCAAAGACATTTTTTTGCACCAAGAACACCACAGCAAAATGGGATTGTTGAAAGAAGGAACAGATGCATTGTTGATTGTGCCAGAATGTTGATGATTGAGAAAGGCATCACTCAAACATTCTAGAGAGAAGTTGTTAGTGATATTGTCTACACATTGAACAAAGTTCAATTAAAGAAAGACACCAATAAGACACCTTATGAGCTATGGTATGGACATATTGTTGGCAAGTGATCAATTTTGTATGATGTGATTCACTTTTTGGTTGTCATTTATGGAAACACATCTAGATTATTGATCAATTCCTTTAAATTTAAAATTTGGTGACTCTAAAATCAGCTAAGTACAGAAGCATAAATACAAAGGTATTTTGAGTATTGAAGAGAAAGATCAATGAGTTATGGAAAGTGAGATTAGAAGACGATAGTATGGGGTATGTGTCACCTCCACTTAAGATTGATTTTGTTTTGGTGATGATTACAGTAAGTTAGAGAGATTTGAAGACAGACAGAAAGCAGCAAAATAGTGATACAAAGGAGCTGGATAGAAGTGATGATTCAGGGAGTATAACATGGACTCCTGGAAATTGGAGTTGGATTATGATTATTGATAACCTATATTTTTATTATATAAGAGCGTTGACTATGCATTTGATATTTTCTTTATTAACTGTATTTTGTATTGAGAGCCGACTATGTAATATTGGTATTTAAGAGCCGACTTGGTAAAGAATAAAGATATATATGTAAGATATTTTTGTTGAGCGGAGAGTGAGTTGTGAACAAATTTTTAGATGTGATATGTGAATGGTAGAGAAGAGGATGATAGATATCATTGAAGAACTATGACTAGAACTATCTAATCATTAGAGATGCTTGTTTTGTTCATTACTGAGAACATTTTGTAACAGAACTACATTGTAAAAGTTATATGCTTGGTTGGCCCCTAACAGGGTGTTGTATACCTTTAACATGGTTGTTATTCCTTTAACAAGGAAATGTACTATGTAATATTCAGCTCCTAACAGGGCTAGGTATCCTAATAGGGACACTATACTTTAGTGCATTCTTGTGGGTACCATCCCCACCGGGTTTTTCCCTTGGCCAGGGTTTCCTCAACAACAAATAATGGTGTTATGAGTACTGTGTTATTTTCTTATGTTCTTTCCATTACAATCATTTGAAATTTTTAATTAAGTGTTGTAATACTAATTCACCCCCCCTCAGTATTACCTAATCCTAACAATTGGTATTAGAGCTTTTGGCCCTTGGAGAGAAATTCTAACAACTTAAGGGAGATCATAATAGATTTAGATAGTTTGTGAGAAAACTTTGATGTTGCACTTGAAGACCTTGATAAATCAAAAGAAGAGAATGGAGAATTAAGATTCAACATGTGAAGAGTTGAGAAAATTATAAAGAAACTTAGAGATCAGCTTGAACTTTCCAAAAGTTAGAGACAAGATCTTGTGGTTCAGATAAAAGAAGATTTGGACAAAGACAATTCAAATCAGATGAAGCAACTTGAAGAAGAAAATGAAACCTTAAGCTTGAGAATGAAGCCATGACTAAAGAGATTCAATTACAAAAAGATGCTAAGAAGAAGACTGAAGAAGCTTTGAATAGTGCAGATACCTTGATAGAAAAAATGAAGAATGAGGCTAACAACTACAAGAACAAGTATCTAGAATTAGAGAAATACAATCAGATCATAAAAGGTCAACTTGTTGAGGCAAAGAAACACATTGAGAAACTTCACACTAGCATTGATTTGATCGATGAACAAAGATACAGACAGAAACCTAAAGGTAATATGACTGGTATTGGATTCAATGAAGCTGAATGTTTGAAGAAACAAGAAGAAAAATCTAATGCAAAGATTGATGCTGAAAAAACCTACTATTAAGGAACATAGAGAGCAGATCAGACCCTTCAATGGTAGATTCTTTGGTTGTAACAAGTTTGGACACATGAAAATAGATTGCAGAGGTAATACCCCCCTTAAAACCTTTTCTGGTTATTGTTTTAATTGTAAAGGATATGGGCACAAGAAAGTAGAATACAAGAAACCTAATCAATCTAGATATAGACAAGACAATGGAAGAGAACCTACAGTGAAACCTACATGCTATAAATGTAATAATCTTGGACACATTGTGAAGTATTGTAAGCTACAAGTAAATCAAGAAAGAAGACCTCCTATATGTTACAAATGCAATAATCTAGGTCATATAGTGAAGTTTTGTACGTATAATGGAGAAAACAACAAAAGAGTACCACCTCTTATGAATACACAGAAGAATGGAAATGATATTGGTAAGAGTGTTTCATATTTAAAGAATGATTTTGACAGTTGTTTTAAGAAAATAGAGGGAAAAAATAGTGGTAAGATATGAAAGATCAAAGAGACAAGTGAGACATTGGTTCAGGGAGAGACAATAGATTCTACTAGATCTTCGCATGATCATAACAAAGAAGAATCAACCTAATTGGCCAATCATGGCCTTAGGGGTAGCATTGGATGAAGATATCAGAATATATCCAGCCCCTAATTTCATGGATTGAGCTCTAGCGAGCTTAGGTATGATTATGGCCAACATCATGGAGTATATATTTAAGAGCACAACATTGAACGATGCTTATTGTGTGATCGTGAGATTTATAGCCGACTGGACAAAATTGGGTAATGTGAACTTTCAATGACTTAACATTGCATAAAGCACCATATGATAATCTATTTCCTTAACATTTGATGAGCAGCAACCTAAGGAAATCAGAGAGCAGAGAGATTCAGTTTATCTTACAATTGTCTTGCATGATCAAATGAAGCAAAAACTCAGAATTCAGCGTGTAAGAGGTATTTACATCATCTAGCTATGGATGCACCTATTATTTATGATGTTGTAGATTGACCTAGATATAAATTCAAGAAACATCCTTTCAAGTCTTGTAAAGAATACCTTGAAGGAGCATTTTCTCAGATACCATACGGAGTTTTACACGTAGAAGACATTAGGGCATATTCATTGTAAGTATGATATACTATGTATTGATCAAATTTCTACTAAAATGGAGTATATGACTGACAAAGATATTATGAGAGATGAATACAAACATGTTAATCAATTAAGCATTATGAAAATTTTGGAATTATATGAATTCGATGAAGAAGACTGGTTTAAGATATTGTTGAGTAGAGTACATGATTAGTTTATTTGGATAGGCAAGCAACCTGTGAATGTTTATAGTGAATTGATTCATGAGATTACTGGATTGGATAATATCAGAACCATTCCTATATTAGAGAAACATGTTAAGAAGCAAGTTGAAACCCTAACTCACTCAAAATGGGACAGTCGAGCTATGTCAATAAGCGACATTGTTCAACAGGATGTAAAATTGATTGTTGTGATACTTGGTTACAAATTCTACTATAGTAGTAGACCTAATACAGTATCTGCAGGAGTTATCATGATGAAATATAGAATGGTGAAAGAGAATACTAAATACAATCTATGTGAAGTGTTAGCACAACAATTTCTGGAGAATGTGAAATTGATAAAGAAAGATAGATTGAAGACCTTTAGATTTCGTTCACTATTGATGCATATGTACATACACATTAAGCACAGATTTCTAGGCATGCACCTTAGTGGTTGAAGAAAAGGGATTCCTACTGGTATACATATTTTTGATAGTTACAGAAGACAGAATAGAAGATGGGTTGATGGTGAGTTGTTTGGTATGATTAAGATTCTTCAAAGGCAGATGAAAGGAAGATATAGGATACCTGAATACCTAGTTGAAAAGTACAAGGATACAATATGTTTCATGGTTGAAACTAATTGTGTATGCTTTGAGGCAGTTACATCGAGGAAGAAATGGTTTTGTCCTATGGGATATGAGGTAAGTTCTGAGGTATTAACTATGCAAATTGAACATGTCCTATCATCTAAGATAGATACATCTGAGGAGAGATGGGGAACCTATGAGGAAAAACCAGCTAAAGAAAAATAGGAAAAGACCAGAGGTTTGAGGAAAAGAAAAATAGACAACATTGTGCATGAATGTGGTATTAAGGTAGGATTCACTGAGGAAGAGTTGAAGGAAGTTAAGAAGAAGTTAGCAGAGCAATCTTCTGGATTGGCAAGTACTACTACTGCAGCCCTTCCACCTCCTAAAGTAGTGATGGTATATATTCCACCTCCTACGGTTATTGATGTAACCTCCCCTCCACCACAGCAAACCTCGCAGGCAAAAAATATTATTCCTAGAGTGAGTACTAGATCCAGTAGACAAATTTCACCACATAAAGAACAAAACACTGTGAGAGAAGGGAAGAAACATAAAACTAACAAGAATATATGGAAACCTAACTTGAAGATGATTGAAAAGAGAGGTATCAAGAAAGGGAAGTTATTTTTTATTAACAAATACTATGACAGGTATGAGGAAACTGATAACCTTTGGATTGAGGATGTTGTAGTTAATCATTTACTTGTTTTCAAGAAGAATCTATTGGAGATAGAGGGCAGTATACCTAAAGAGTTATATGGTACATTGGAGACTAGGAAATAGCTAGCATATATTGAGGATGAAACTATCAAAAATCAAGAAATTGATGATATGGTGTATGTAGTTTCTATGCAAGAAAGAGACAGAATATTTAAAGAGTTGAAACCTTTATTGAGAACTAAGACTAGACTAGTGAATATTGTGGCAAGAAAATATGAAGTTACTGAAGAGACTCAGAAAGCACTGGAACATATATTAATGAGCACTATTCCTGAGAAGACCCCACTTCCTACAACTACTTTGACTACACCCTTAGGAATGGGGGAGAGTTTGAAGACAGCTGAGGCAAGTGTTGAGAAGAGAAAAGTTGATATGCAACCAAATTTCTATATTTTTGGTGTGTCTGTGACTCTTGACACTTCACACGATGAGAAGGACCCATTTGAAGAAAATAATGACAATACAATAACTGAGGAAGAAGGACAGAAATAATTGGAGCAGAAAGAAGAAAAAGAAAATGTTGAAGTCAACAATGAAGTTGACACATCTTCTACCTTATTGTTGGCAAGTAAAGAAAAATCTATTGATATGGATGTTGATTAAATGGATGAGGATGAGTTGGTAAAATTATCTTTTACTACACATACTAAAGTAAAGGAGAGATCTGACAAGAAAAGTAACAAGAAGACCAAGGTGATGTCAAGAGCAATTGATATTGTGAATAGATTGCTCCTAGTACCTATTGTTTTCTAGAACAAAGATGATGTATGGAGCATGAATTTGGCACTTGATGCGTTTGATGGAGATTATGAGAACTTGGTAAAGATTGCAGAAGGAAAGGTAGAAAAGAACTACTCATAGAAGAATCTATTTGAAGTTTTCCAGTCTATCTAATGGGACTTGGGCATTCTGAGAACTAGTACAACAAATGCAAAGACTTGTGTTGCACATGGCAGGAAACTATTCAGTTATTTCATAAACCCTATCAAACATATTTAGAATGTTGAAGACATTATTGCCAAGGATAGGGCAATCTTGAATAGCATGATGGATAGTTGTAAGACCTCTTTACAATCTATAATGGAATTGGAAAAACAAGTGAAAATAATTTTGGATAAACTAAATGTATTGGATATTAAGAAAGGGAGAGTTATGACAAGGTTTGGTTTGCTGAAGAGTTTAATCACTCCTAAGCTATCAATTATTGAAGCCCACTTATCAGACATGGAGAAAACTACAGAATCATTGGCTAAATCTATGCAAACCTATTTGAAAGAAGTAGAGACAACATCATTTGCATTAAATGGACTAATTCATGTTAGTCAACTATTTCTTAAGTCATAAAGTACAGAAGTGAAGATCTTGGAAAATTCCTTTCAAGATATTCTAAAATTGGTAAGAAAGCACTAGTTTTATTAATTTTTATGCACCTTTGTCATTGTTGTCAAAAAGGGAGAAGAGAGAAGATAAAAATGAATAGGGGAGAAGAGGAGAAGATAATGTATAAGGGAGAAGAAAAAACCAAAATAGAGAAATAAGGAGAGACAGTTTTTGTTTTTCCCAAGCGACAGAACAATGGACCTCAACATCAGGCTGCAAACACAGAAAATCAGGAAATTGCTCAAAATGATGTCATGAGCGATGGATATCAGAATGAAGGTCAAGCTGATGATCAGAATGATGAACAAAGATCTAAACAAATACTTTACAAGTATGTCAGAAGACACCATCCACAGAACCAGATCCTAGGAGGCAAAAAGGCTAGAATGAGAACAAGAAGTAAGTCACTGAACAGTAGATGTTTAATTTGTGATTTTGAGCCTAAATCTATTAATTCTGCACTTGAAAATGAAGAATGGGTCAGTTTTATGAATGAAGAGATAGAACAGATTAAGAAGAATAGGACATGGACATTAATACCTAAACCAGATGACAAGAATGTTATTGGTACCAAATGGATATTCAGAAATAAGTTGAATGAGAATGGAGAAGTCACAAGGAACAAAGAAAGATTAGTATGCAAGGGGTATGCACAAGAAGAAGGTATTGAATATTGAGAAACCTTTGCACCCATTGGTAGACTAGAAGGAGTCAAAATTCTACTTGATTATGTTGCATTCAAAGGATTCTATCTATACCACATGGATGTCAAATCTACATTCCTAAATGGAATAATAGAAGAAGAGGTATACATTTAACAACCAAAAATGTTAATTGATCCTAACAAGAGAAACATGGTTTGTATACTACAAAAATCCTTGTATGGATTGAAACAAGCACCGAGAACATGGTATGAAAGACTTCACTCCTATCTCATAAGTATTGGATTTGTAAGAACAAGTGAAAATAGTAATCTGTATTTAAAAGAAGATACTGATGATAATATTTTGATTGCTAAAATATTTTTTGATGATATCATATTTGGAGGGAATGATATGTTATGAAAATGATTTACTAATGAAGTAAGAAAAGAGTTTGAGATGTCAATGTTTGGGGAGATCAAATTCTTTCTTGGTCTACAGATTCTTCAATAGGATGCAGGCATATATATCTTACAATCCAAATACAACAAGGAAGTGTTGAAGATATTCAATATGGAAGATTCCAAACCAGTTGGGACACCTATGGAAACCGGATGTAAGCTGAAAAAGGAAGACAAGTCAACCTAGGTAACTCCAACCCTATAAAGATTGGAATCCCAAGGAATCACACATGACTATTGTCAAAATAATTTTGAGATATCTAAAGAATACTAAAGACTATAGCTTATGGTATAAAAGAGAAGGAAAATTTGAGCTTCAAGTCTATACAGATGTTGATTGGGCCGGAAACTTAGATGAAAGAAAGAGAACAATAGGAGGAGAATTCTTTATGGGTGACAGACGTGTCACATGGATAAGTAAGAAGTAAGGATGCTTCTCACAATCTACTATAGAAGCATAATATGTGGTTGTTGCTAAAAATTTCTCTAACATTGCATGGATCAAGCAATTACTGGAAGATATGAATATGAAAATTCTTGAAATTGTGCCTATTTATCATGATAATACCAATGCAATAAACATATCAAAGAACCCTATCATGCATGCGAAGACTAAGCATATTGCAATAAAGTATCATTACTTAAGAGAACAAGTGAAAGAGAAAGAGGTGATACTAGACTATGTTCAATCCAAGGAACAATTAGCATACATATTCACAAAGCCATTGCCTAAAGATACATTTGAGTACCTGAGAAAGAGACTAGGGGTCTGACCCTTGTCTACTGGTCACTAAGCTAACAAGGATGTTGTGTCAGCCTACACATAATCAGAAGATCATTCTTGTTGATGCAAGCAAAGAGATGGACTGCAAAGATCTATTAGTACGTAGAAAGGTACTTATCTACACCGAACACCAGAGTTATTGTATTGCTGATGGAAAGGGAAATTAAAGAAATATATTATGAAAAGAAAGAGATTTAGTTTGGAATTATTTTCAAAGGGAGAGATGACTTAAGGAAGGGAGAGATGACTAAAGGGAGAGAAGTATCCAAAAAGAGAGATGACTTAAGGAAGAGATTATATCCATATGAAATATCTATCAAAGTATTCAAAATAAAAATGTACTCAAAGGATATGGATTATATTGTTGTCAAAGGAAAAAGAGATATCCATCAAGGTGAGGAATAGTCAAAGGGAGAGAAAACATCAGAAAAAGATTCAAAGAAACATTCATCTAAGGAAGAAGAGATTCTACAACAAAGGGAGAGACAGAATTAGAAGTTGCTACATCTATCTAGTGAAGGGAATAAAGAATGAAGAAAGTACTCTACAAGAATTAGATCTAAGCTAGAAGAGCTTACCGAGAGTCAGACATTTGTATTGGTTATAGAAAAATAAGTTTGGTAGAGATTGATGAAACTAAAACTGATTCATTTCATATTGTATTAGTATTATGTAGTATGTTGCCATCAATGCCAAAGGGAGAGATTGATGAACTATAACTTATTGAATGTTTGAATATGTTAAGTTTATGATCACCGAGATGCAAAAATTAAATGCAAAACATTAAATCAGTTAATGTATTATATTGTCATTGATGTCAACTTAATATAATATGATTGGTTATATATACATATTTTCAAAGACTTCAAAGAACTAAAGAGATAAAGGTTATGTTTTCATTAATGCATAAAAGTTTAGTATACACCAAGTGACAACAAACACCGATAGACAGTGCACACCAACAGATAGAGAACCCTGAGAAGAGTCACAGTGATACCCGAGAAAGATACCTGAGCAAGCATTACCAAGCAAAACCTAAGTGATACCCGAGCAGAACTAAAAGTCATAGTGTTTCCCAATGTAGAGAGAAGCCCAATGGATAGAGATGCCTAAAAGTAATTGAAGTCAAGACCGAGAAACAAGGAGTTAAACACCGATCAAAATTGAAGTTCAAAAACAACAAAAGACATAGTTGGTAGAAGCTAAATATGGAGTTAACTAATTGATTACATTGTTTTCATCGACCAATTAAAAGCTAAAGATAAGATAGAGATTAAAGTGATTTTTATTCCAGTTGTCAAGAAGAAATCTACGAGATAAAACTAAAGCAAGCTTTAAAGAAAGAATGGTGAGATTTGTGGATCATGTCAAGAAAAGAAAGACAAGGACTTAGAAATGATGAAATAAGGTCTATAAAAGAGACAAGCTAATTCATTATGAATTGGGGGAATAAAAGAGGATGCTAAAGAGAATTCTGGTGAAGATAATAAGTCTTCATACAGTCCTGATCAAACAAGCTGAAGAATAGAGCTAATATTTCTGTGGACACTGAGCAACAAAGAGAAAAAAACATTAACTAAGAAGAAAGAAGTGGAGAAAAGGAACATAAAAGAAACATTAATCTGAAAGGTATTATGAGAATACAATAGATCTTAACATCTACAAGTTTAAGTTTTATTTATGAACAGATCATATATTATTTCAATTTAACCATTGATTCAGAAAATCTCTTAATAGAGTAGGATTTAACAATCCTGTATATATTGAGATACATCCCAAAGAGTATCAAAAAGTTTCTCATGAAGATAGCATAGTGAAATGCCAGATATTAAGTGAGAAACTATTATATTTAAATCCTCTACCAAGGTTGCACTTAATAGTGTGTTTGTAACCTTTAACAATGTTGGCTCTCCACCGAGCTCATTGTAGAAGAGTGAAAATTTTGGGTTACCGATCCCAAGTGGTTTTTCCCCTAAAAGGGTTTCCACATTAAAAATCCATGTGTCAAATGTGTATATGGTTCATTGCTTTGATGTTTTTCTTTATATAGTACTAAAACAGGATTTATCGGTAAACACTAAGTTATTTACTATATTTCAATAAAGGCTAGACTGCTATTCGGTAAATCTTAAGAAAAAGGATTAACAGTGAACTCTGAGCAGTAGTTATTTGATAATATTATTTAAAGGCATACATGTTGTAGGAATGAAGATAACTAGAGTTTTATATTTGTGGTCTAAATTTTTTGGGTTGATTTATTGGATTAATTTTTTACGCCACTGATTCACCCCCCCCCCTCAATTAATCTAAAAAACTTATCATCTTGTATAGTTATCAAGCAAAAAGGATCACTGACAGTGAAGACCAAACTTGTTGCCTTTGTGAAAAGAGCCAATGCTAAATTTGGCAATGTCTATGTTTTTTTTCTTGTCATGGACTACCCTATACCAGTCCTTATAAACACTTTCATGAGCAATAGGGTTTAATAGCCGAACTCAAGGCCGCAACATATGGAGGGATAAGAAGCCTGGTTTTTATCAAAAAAGAAATTTTGAAAACCTTTTGCAATATCATGTTTCAGCAAACACTCAAATGCCAGATATAGATATGTGGCCTCATACAAACGCAAAAAGTATAAATATAAAATGCACAAAGAACCATTGTGAGTACGCAAGTTCTTAGCAGAGCTTCCAGAAATTTATTTATGGTGACATCCTCATTAAAATGCAAACATAGTGAAAACCATGAATTTTTCAAACCCTGAAGAGCATCTTAAAGCAATGACATGACAAAGATTACAAAAATATAAGGCATAGCCCAAAACTGATATGTCAGAAGTAAAAATTACCTGATGAATAAGCTCCAGAAGACTACCAAATTTCTTAAGAATATCCCATAATGGTAGCATATTGCAATAAAGTATCATTACTTAAGAGAACAATTGAAAGAGAAAGAGGTGATACTAGAATATGTTCAATCCAAGGAACAATTAGCATACATATTCACAAAGCCATTGCCTAAAGATACATTTCAGTACCTGAGAAAGAGACTAGGGGTCTGACCCTTGTCTACTGGTCACTAAGCTAACAAGGAGGCTGCATCATCCTACACATAATCAGAAGATCATTCTTGTTGATGCAAGCAAAGAGATGGACTGCAAAGATCTATTAGTACACAGAAAGGTACTTATCTACACCAAACACCAGAGTTATTATATTGCTGATGGAAAGGGAAATTCAAGAAATATATTATGAAATGAAAGAGATTTAGTTTGGAATTGTTGTCAAAGGGAGAGATGACTTAAGGAAGGGAGAGATGAATAAAGGGAGAGAAGTATCCAAAAAGAGAGATGACTTAAGGAAGAGATTATATCCATATGAAATATCTATCAAAGTATTCAAAATAAAAATGTACTCAAAGGATATGGATTATATTATTGTCAAAGGAAAAAGAGATATCCATCAAGGAGAGGAACAGTCAAATAGAGAGAAAACATCAGAAAAAGATTCAAAGAAACATTCATCTAAGGAAGAAGAGATTCTACATAAAAGGGAGAGACAGAATTAGAAGTCGCTACATCTATCTAGTGAAGGGAATAAAGAATGAAGAAAGTACTCTACAAGAATTAGATCTAAGCTACAAGAGCTTACTGAGAGTCAGACATTTGTATTGGTTATAGAAAAATAAGTTTGGTAGAGATTGATGAAACTACAACTGATATATTTCATATTGTATTAGTATTATGTAGTATGTTGCCATCAATGCCAAAGGGAGAGATTGATGAACTATAACTGATTGAATGTTTGAATATGTTAAGTTTATGATCACCGAGATGCAAAAAGTAAATGCAAAACATTAAATCAATTAATGTATTATATTGTCATTGATGTCAACTTAATATAATCTGATTGGTTATATATACATATTGTCAAAGACTTCAAAGAACTAAAGAGATAAAGGTTATGTTGTCAGTAATGCATAAAAGTTTAGTATACACCAAGTGACAACAAACATCGATAGATAGTGCATGCCAACATATAGAGAACCCTGAGAAGAGTCACAGTGATACCCGAGAAAGATACCCGAGAAAGATACCTGAGCAAGCATTACCAAACAAAACCTAAGTGATACCCAAGTAGAACTAAACGTCATAGTGTTTCCCAATGTAGAGAGAAGCCCAATAGACAGAGATGCCTAAGGGTAATTGAAGTCAAGACCGAGAAACAAGGAGTTAAACACTGATCAAAACTGAAGTTTAGAAACAACAGAAGACATAGTTGGTAGAAGCTAAATATGGATTTAACTAATTGATTACATTGTTTTCATCGACCAGTTAAAAGCTAAAGATAAGCTAGAGATTAAAGTGAGTTTTATTCCAGTTGTCAAGAAGAAATCTATGAGATAAAACTAAAGCAAGCTTTAAAGAAAGAATGGTGAGATTTGTGGATCACGTCAGGAAAAGAAAGACAAGGACTTAGAAATGATGAAATTAGGTCTATAAAAGAGACAAGCTAATTCATTATGAATTGGGGGAATAAAATAGGATGCTAAAGAGAATTCTGGTGAAGATAATAAGTCTTCATATAGTCCTAATCAAACAAGCTGAAGAATAGAGCTAATATTTCTGTGGACACTGAGCAACAAAGAGAAAAAAACATTAACTAAGAAGAAAGAAGTGGAGAAAAGGAACATAAAAGAAACATTGATCTGAAAGGTATTATGAGAATACAATAGATCTAAACATCTACAAGTTTAAGTTTTATTTATGAACAGATCATATATTATTTCAATTTAACCATTGATTAAGAAAATCTCTTAACAGAGTATGATTTAACAATCCTATATATATTGAGATACATCCCAAAGAGTATCAAAAAGTTTCTCATGAAGATAGCATAGTGAAATGCCAGATATCAAGTGAAAAACTATTATATTTAAATCCTCTACCAAGGTTGCACTTAACAGTGTGTTTGTAACCTTTAACAATGTTGGCTCTTCACCTAGCTCACTGTAGAAGAGTGAAAATTTTGGGTTACCGATCCCAAGTGGTTTTTCCCCTAAAAGGGTTTCCATGTTAAAAATCCATGTGTCAAATGTGTATATGGTTCATTGCTTTGATGTTTTTTCTTTACACAGTACTAAAACAGGATTTATCAGTAAACACTAAGTTATTTACTGTATTTCGATAAAGGCTACACTGTTATTTAGTAAATCTTAAGAAAAAGGATTAACAGTGAACTTTGAGCAGTAGTTATTTGATAAGATTATTTAAAGGCATACATGTTGTAGGAATGAAGATAACTAGAGGTTTATATTTGTGGTCTAAATTTTTTGGGTTGATTTATTGGATTAATTTTTGAGGCCACTGATTCACCCNNNCCCCCCCCGCCTCAATTAATCTAAAAATTTTATCATCTTGTATAGTTATCAAGCAAAAAGGATCGCTGACAGTGAAGACCAAACTTGTTGCCTTTGTGAAAAGAGCCAATGCTAAATTTGGCAATGTCTATGTTTTGTTGCTTGTCATGGACTACACTATACCAGTCCTTATAAACACTTTCATGAGCAATAGGGTTTAATAGCCGAACTCAAGGCTGCAACATATGGAGGGATAAGAAGCTTGGTTTTTATCAAAAAAGCAATTTTGAAAAACTTTTGCAATATCATGTTTCAGCAAACACTCAAATGCCAGATATAGATCCGTGGCCTCATAAAAATGCAAAAAAGTATAAATATAAAATGCAAAGAGAACCATTGTGAGTACGTAAGTTCTTGGCAGAGCTTCTAGAAATTTATTTATGGTGACATGCTCATTAAAATGCAAACATAGTGAAAACCATGAATTTTTCAAACCCTAAAGAGCATCTTAAAGCAGCGACATGACAAAGATTACAAAAATACAAGCCATAGCCCAAAACTGATATGTCAGAAGTACAAATTACCTGATGAATAAGCTCCAGAAGACTGCCAAATTTCTTAAGCATATCCCATAATGGTAGCGGGGCCAAGCAGAGAGTTCTTCCCAGAATGGCATGTCAGCTGCTTAGGGTTTTTGAACCCTCATCTTCGAAAGAATCAAAAGATCAAATGATGCCAAATTTCTAAGGGTTGGGCTTTATATCGCCCTTAGACATATTTTAATATGTTTTTAAGTCCGTGATCAATGCCATTTTTATGGCATTCAAATACTTCTTGATATTTTATTTAATGATATAATTATATATTTCATTGATATATAATTATATTATTAAATAAAATATATTTTTGTCTTTGTTATTGCTTTTCATTAAGAAATATTTTTAATTTAATAATTATTAATTGATGTATCTTATAAATCAATTAATAACTATTAAAATATTTTAAGGAAAAGAAAATAATAATGGAAAGGTAGAGAGATAAGGGTGTTTCAATAAATTTAAAAGACTTCTTCTTCTAAGTTATAGTGGTTTGGAGACAAAAGGAGAGCATCTAGGAGCTTTGGAGCGGATTTAGGAGACGTTGGAGGGTTTTTAGGAAGATTTTTGAAGTAAGACCTATTAATAGGTTTTGAAGGTTCTTTAAGAGCCATTTGAGCTTTCTTAGGCTTGTTTGAAGGGCTTTTAAGGTTCCTTTATGGTTTTGAGGAATTTTTCCAGCTAGTTTCCCTTCTTTTATGGCTTCTAGACCCCCTTTTTAGGGCTTTTTTGCCAACATCCAACCCTTGGTGGTTGAGAATTTTGTACTTAGTGGCTTGAGAGTCTCTTGTAGAGAGTTAGTTCTTATTATGCAGAAAGGCTTTGTGACATTTTTTTGGTCCTTAGGAATTTTATTGAAGGAATTTGTAACTCAATTTTTGAAGATCAAGTACATATAACAGCTTTTGAAGTTATGAAATCTAAGTCTCCTTTTGAGCCTTCTTTTCTTTCTTCATTTTTGTGTGTATTCCAGGTGATTTGATAAGGATAACTAGTGAATTTTCATTATTCCATGTTATTTTGTCTCACCTAATACCTATTTGCAGAAAAGTATGTTTGCTTGTGAGTTGTAATTCATGTCTTTAGGTGTGAAACTGATAAGTGAGAGACCCTGTTTCCTCCATGGTAAGGTTCATGTTCAGACTTTATTAAAAAGTATTTATGCAAGCCTATACAGAAAAGATGTGTTTTGTGTTCATTAAGATGGTATAAAAGCATTTTTTAGTTATTTGTAGTTGTGCATTCATGTCATTTTTGTGTATCACCTGGTTCACAATAGTTTAGTTTGAGTCTTAAGTTCATTTCAGTAATCTCTTCCTCTTTTCCTTATCAATTTTAGTTAATTTTTAAGAGCTATCAGTGATCATAAAATAGGAACTGGCCTAGAATCCAGAGATTCATTCCAATTATAGGGAAAGCCCACCACCTAGGAATGATTCCATGTTGACTAGGATTCCAAGTTCTAAGTAACAAGCTTAAGGGTGCAAATTTTAGATCTTAAATAATAAAAAGAAAGGGAATAACCAAAAAACTTTATTCTGAAGTGGACATCATGAACCACATTCAAAACTATGGTGGAGTCATGGGTGATGAGGGATTTCCCTATTTTTTCCTCCATTCCATGTGCTCATTTGATAATTTCACCACCAGTTGATGATTGGGAATTTTGATATGCGCAATTCTTTGTTTCCAAACCTTATTCTCCTTTTGTACGAGTGCAATCTTATCCTTATGCATTTTCAAGTGATCAAGGCAAATAATTAGCATGGATTCCATCTTAGCTATTTGAGAGAAATGTTCTAATGCCACCGATTTATCCCTTCTAATTTCCTAATTTGGATTTCTTCAATGGACTCTTTCTAAGCTTGACTATACCTGCAAGATCAATATTAATAGGAAGATTATGAGAAAAATTCTTACTCTGGGGAACCAAAGTACTTTAAGGCTTTGTACAGGTTTCATCTTCAGCTACTCACAATTTTCCTAATCTTTTCTCATGTAACCATCTTTCAGTTCTCTGTATCACATTGAATGTTTGGGATTGTATGTTATCTTCCTCCTTTCTACCCTAGTCCAATTCAGGTATAGGCTATGCCTACACCCTCTTCAAGAATTATGGATCTAACACCTCCTCCCCCTCTTCTTCCTCAACACCCTTGATATCAATCATAAGCTACAAACTAACAATTTGTTTCAATGTGAAATGAGACCATAGTCTTTTCCATGCCTCAAACTCATCCTCACAATCCTCCTAGTAATTTTCCAACTGGAACATATGAGTGAGATTGTCTTTCATTCCTAGGTAGGACTTTGCAAATATTTTACTATCAAATTTGGGATGAGCCACATAAGTTTAAAGCTAAATATTTTAATCTCTATCACCAAATTCAAAGCATGAGAACTAGTTTTACAATAGTAATATCCAAGTTCGACAGGAAACATTATCCCTGAAAGATCCTTCCCTTTCAAGATTTTACTAATGAGTTCCAATTGTCTACATATCTCTATAAGTACTAGATTATCCTCTGACTCTTATATATGTGAACCTAGGGAATTGTATAAAATAGCTACCATAGGTATTAACCAATTGCACTACTTCATCAAAAAGCCTCTTGCTCAAGTTTCCTTGTAGCTTAAAGACTAGTCAAGCCAAAAACAAATCATTTACTTTGTTAAAATTCTTTGAATATCTCTGTATTTGCAAGAGAGATAATAATCATATATTTTCATTCCTGGGACCTAAGTTTTATGTGGTAAACCAGTGCAAACCCTAGTATAGGCTAAAAAATAGAAAAGGAAGGAGGACATATAAAATCCTTTCATTATAGAAGAATTTTCCAAGCTTTCCTATAATCTTTCTACAATCAGCTCACCCTAACCTAGAAATTTTTGTCAATTCAACAAAACCTGTATATAGAAAAACATCCAGTCTTCCCAATAAAAAGTATGTTGGCTCCCTTTAACCCTATTCAACAAAATTACCAAATCTCTAAACTCTAGAAGGAAATTTTCTTGGTTGAGGGGACTCGGGGGTTGAGAACCATCCATTTTAGTATTCGATAGCCAGCGTCTAGCAATTACACTTCTATACTTCTTTTCAAAGAAGAATGAATAGGTTGTTCCTATATTCCACACTTTGTATGGCTCCTTATCAGGGATTCCCATGGAGCACATAATAGTTCCTCTATCTATTTTCACCAAAACTTCTCCAGAAATAGTAGGTATACATTTTTCATTTATGTCATACCTGTTCATACACTCTAAAACCAGCTCAGGGAAAGGAGCCACAATAGGAAATGTTTATATTCCTATCAAACCACTCTGGTTTATCATATCTACCATTGAGCCTTCTTTAGGATCTTTTATTATTTCTAGAATTTATTCTATAGTTATTTGAAGAAGGTTTGTATCTCCCATCTCTAGAATTGAACTTCAAGACTAGAGGAATGCACTGACTTGGGTATAGCATGCCTATTATATTTCATTTTTCTAATTATAAATTGTATCATCTTAAAATAGAAGCACTTCCATGTTAAGAATATTTAGCCCTCCTTAGGGGTTTTTTGGGCCATTGTCATGTTGTCGTCTAATTTATGCCCCTTTTCCATCTTCTGTGCCTATTTAGGAACCTGATTGGCCCTCTCTGGGCACTATTCTCCCCGCCTAGCATATTTTCCAGGGGTCTTAACCCCCTGGGTCAAGGTTGACCTCAACCTTGACCTAGGTCAAGGTTGACCTTGACTTTGACCTAGGTTAGGGTCAACTTTGACCTTGACCCAGGTCCCCCTTTTTTCATTGGAAAGTGTGCCAAATGCAAAGGAAACTCTAAAAAAAAATTTCCTGCTTTCGGGTTTTCTTTTTCAGGCTCCAAAGTGGCGACCCTTAAAAATATATTTAATATAGGTCCACTTCTAGGAGTATGAGCCTAATTGGAATGTATTTCTCATATGTTGGCCTCTATAGAAGTTTTTTCCTAGACTAGTATATAAGGAATCTTTCTCCTCTCATTTTCAATAACAAGAAGAAGAAGGATAAGAATAAAGAAGGATCATCCATGCATAATCTATCAAAGATATCATCTAATTTCAAGCATCCATTGTTCTACATGCTTTCAAGCTTCCAATTATTCAATCAAGGATTTCAAGTCTTCTTCTCAAGCATTCAAGTTCTTCATTGAAGGTCAAGGATTCAAGCATTCAAGCTTTTGAAGGGATTTGGTTCAATTATTCAAGATTCATAATTCAAACCCTAGATCTATTCATCATGGTGGTGTGATCTTCCTTCAATATCCTTTGTGCATCCTCAAGATTCATTCATTCTTCCTTCAAGGTGGATTCCAAGCATACAATCATGGCGCTTTTTATTTATATTTATGGTTTTTTTAATGTTGAGTCTAAGATTTCATATTAACATACTTGTTTACATTTGAAATACAATTGCATATCTATTGAATATCATAGCTTCACTATTAGATCTACTTCTACTACTTGCTAGCATTTTCCATTTCAGTTTTGATTTCAAGGTTAATTCATAAATCAGGGATTGAATAAGGCAAGCCCTTCCCCCAAAAAACAAAATCATTTTTCTTGCAGGTATAGGTATAGAATAGAAAATTACAGAGCAGATTTGGATAACCTTTTCATAAAACTTTCAAGATCTGCGAACAGATTTTTTTTCATCGGAGCAGCGCAAGTCAAGGTTGATATAAAGGGGTACAATTATGCCCCATATTTGGGTGAAGGTCAACCTTGCTCAGGAAGGAAAATGATTTCTGGTTTTTCTCGGTCTCTATGTTTTTAAGCCAAGGCAGGTTGCAAAATTTCCAGAAACCGATTACAGACACTAGAAAATAGCAATTTCCAAATCTTCTACATTTCAAGATAAGTATTTCATTTCATCATAATCTTTCAGATCTATTGTTTTACTTTATAATTAAGAAATTAGACCCCCTTCCCCTCTTTATCCATAACCAGTTAATTCATTTTTGCATTGACCATCTCCTTTCGGTTAATCAATTGCTATCTCCTTGTCTTGGATTAGGAGGTAATATATATCTACAACACTTTCCATACATACACAACACACACACACACACACACACACACACACACAGATGTGTGTGTGTGTGTGTGTGTGTGTGTATTTATATGAATATTTATATCTTACATTTTGGTGAACCTGTGATAGGCAACTCTTTCTTTTTGGTGTTAGATGCTCTGCCTTTTTTCCTTAAGACTAGCTTTTGCATACATATTAGATTTATTTTATTTTATGCTCTTGAATTTTGAAATACAAAAAAAAATCTACATACTCATAAAAATACAAATACATTTCTTGCATTTCATTCACTATGAAGATCTTTAAGATACTTTGGTGTGTGGTTATTTTCCTCATTATTCTTCTCTTGGTATCTCTTTATAGTACTTATGATGTTTATGAGAGTATCATCCATTTCATTATGTTTGTCACTCTTCATGTTTCACTTTCTTATACTATTATGAGATTGACTAATACTAGCCTTCCTACTTTCAAAACTTTCATTAAGAATTTGTGTGGCCGACTTATTGCTCTTTTGGATTATGTGAAGAATTTGGTAGATGATACCCCATTTCCTAATCTTCCTAATCCTAATCCTATCCTTCCTAATCTAGTTCCTAATCTTCCTAAACCTAATCCTATCCTCCCTAATCCAATTCCTAATATTCCCACTCCTATTTCTCTATCTTCTATCCGTATTTCTTCCCACACTTATGACAGGGCTCAAAATATGGTTCATGATGCAAATGTGCAAGAATTATTTGATTTAACTTCCCCTTCTTATCCAATCCATGATGATATTAAAGGGAAGAGAAAAGAAACTTCTTCTAAACCTATTATTCCACCTTACACAACATTTTCTCATGATCATCGTGAATAATCACCTCCTGCGGAAGCTTTACAATATATGTACTCTACAGGATACAATATGGTGGCTAAAAAAGGTTATAAGGGTTTAGGGATTGGTGTTAATGAACAAGGTATTAAATATCTACTTCATTTATCCCCTAAACAAGATATGCATGGTCTAGGCTTTCTGCTATCTCAATTTAAGGTGGTTGATTTTGATCGTCACCCTCCTCTTCATGTTCTTTTTCCAACACCTTCCTTAGATTACCTTGATACCCCTCAAGATAAGGCTAAGAAGGTGTATGTTTAGTTAATGAATTCTAAGAAAGAAATATTTAAACCTATGTTGAAAGATGCTCTCTCCAAGTACAAATGTCCTTTTCACTATAGTAATACACATTTACTTATTGATTGTGTGTATTTCAATATTTATGTTAGAGAAAGAGCTGCTTTAGGAATTATATCTCACTCTCATGTGGTATTACAATTTCTTCATAATTTCCATATGGGGAATACCCCTCATTATTCTATAATATAGATCTTTCCCCCTCTTGTCTCTTGACTGGGGGCAAGAGGTGTTTCTTCCATTTTTCTAGGATCCATTATGCTCTTAGCATGTTTTTTTTTAGCTTAATTGGTTATTATTTATATATTTTATCCCTATAGTTTTGTATTATAATATGGTACATCCTTTGATCATTATCATCCATAGCTCTCTTCTAGTATTCATGATATATTTTCTAAGACATTTGTTTTGTAAAGATATCTCTTTTTTACAACATATCTTGATCTGATTGGTATATCCCTTAGTTTCATCCCTAGGGGGCAAGGTTTTCCTTCTTTCTCTCTGTCTAAGGATCTACTTTCCTTAGCCTAGTGGAATTTGTTTCTATGCAGGAAAGAGATAGAATATTTAAAGAGCTAAAAACTTTATTGAGAACTAAGACTAGACTAGTGAAGATTATGGAAAGAAAATATGATGAAGTTACTGAAGAGACTCAGAAAGCATTGGATCAAATAGTAATGAGCACTATTCTTGAGAAGACCCCACTTCCTACAAATACTTTTCCTACACCCTTAGGAATGGGAGAGAGTTTGAAGATAGCTGAGGCAAGTGTTGAGAAGAGTAAAGTTGATATGAAACCAATTTTCAATTTTTCTGGTGTGCCTATGACTCTTGACACTTCACATGATGAGAAGGACCCATTTGAAGAAAATAATGACAATACAGTGACTGAGGAAGAAGGACAGAAAGAATTAGATTAGAAAGAAGAAAAATCAAATGTTGAATTCAAGAATGAAGTTGACACATCTTCTACCTTATTGTTGGCAAGTAAAGACAAATCTATTGATATGGATGTTGATTGCATGGATGAGGATGAGTTGGTAAAATTATCTTTTACTGCACTTACTAAAGCAAAGGAGAGATCTGACAAGAAAACTGACAAGAATACCAAGGTGATGTCTAGAGAAATTGATACTGTGAATAGATTTCTCCCAGTACCTATTGTTTTCCATAACATAGATGATGTAGAGAACCTGAATTTGGCACTTGATGTGTTTGATGGACATTATGAGAACTTCGTAAAGATTGCAGAAGGAAAGGAAGAAAAGAACTACTTAGAGAAGAAGCTATTTTAAGTTTTCTAGTCTATCTCATGGGACTTGGACATTCTGGGAACTAGTACAAAAAATGCAAAGAGTTGTATTGCACATGGCAGGAAACTATTCAGTTATTGCATAAACCCTAAAAGACATATTAAAAATGTTGAAGACATTATTGCCAAGGATAGGGAAACCATGAACAACATGATGGACAGTTGTGAGACCTCTTTACAATCTATAATGGACTTGGAAAATAAGTAACAATAATTTTGGCTAAACTAAATGTATTGGATATTGAGAAAGGGAGAGTTATGACAAGGTTTGGTTTGTTTAAGAGTTTAATCACTCCTAAGTTATCAATTATTGAAGCCCACTTATCAGACATGGAGAAAACTACAGATTCATTGGCTAAATCTATGCCAACTAGGTTGAAAGAAGTAGATAAAACATCATTTGCATTAAATGGACTAATTCATGTTAGTCAACTATTGCTTAAGTCATGGAGTACAGAAGTGAGGATCTTGGAAGATTCCTTTCAAGATATTCTCAAATTGGTAAGCAAGCACTAGTTTTACTACTTTTTATGTACCTTTGTCATTGTTGTCAAAGAGGGAGAAGAGAGAAGAGAAAAATGAATAGGGGAGAAGAGGAGAAAATAATGTATAAGGGAGAAGAAAAAACCAAAATAGAGAAAGAAGGAGAGACAGTTTTTGTTTTGTTGGAACACTTAGTCATTTTTTTGTTAAGTGTTGCCATCAATGCCAAAGGGAGAGATTGTTGGAAAGTGATCAATTTTGTATGATGTGATTCACTTTTTCATTTTCATTTATGGCAATACATCTGGCTTATTGATTGATTCCTTTAAAGTTAAGTTTTGGTGACTCTGAAATTGGATAAGTACAGAAGCATAAATACATAGGTATTTTGAGTATCGAAGATCAAGATTGATGAGTTATGGAAAGAGAGCTTAGAAGAAGATAGTATGGGGTATGTGTGACCTCCACCTAAGATCAATTTTGTTTTGGTTATTTTTACAGTAAGTTAGAGAGATTTGAAGATAGACGGACAGCAGCAGAATAGTGATACAGAGCAACTAGACAGAAGGATGATTCAGGGAGTATGACATGGACTCCTGGAAATCGAAGTTGGATTATGATTTTTTACAACCTATATTTTGATTATGTAAGAGCGTTGACTATGAATTTGATATTTTATTTTTTAAATATATTTTGTATTGAGAGCTAACTATGTAATATTTGTATTTGAGAGATGACTTGGTAAAGAAGAAAGATATATATGTAAGATTTTTTTGTTGAGCAAAGAGTGAGTTGTGAATAGAGTTTTGGATGTGACATGAGAATGGTAGAGAAAAGGATGCCATAGATCATCAAAGAACCATGACTGGAACTATCTAAGCATTAGAGATGCTTGTTTTGTTCATTACTGAGAACATTTTGTAACAAAACTATATTATAAGAGTTGTATGCTCAGTTGGCCCCTAAAAGAGTGTTGTATACCTTTAACAAGGTTGTTATTCCTTTAACAAGTAAATGTACTATGTAATATTCAGCTCCTAACAGGGCTAGGTCTCCTAATAGGGACACTATACTTTAGTGCATGCTTGTGGGTACCATCCCCACCAGGGTTTTCCCTTGGCCAGGGTTTTTCTCGACAAAAAATAATGGTGTTATGAGTATGGTGTTATTTTCTTATGTTCTTTTCATTTCTGCAAGCTTATGGATTATTTTCAATTGGTTGAAAAGTTTAATTAAGTGTTGTAATACTGATTCACCCCCCCCCCCCTCTCAGTATTACCTAATCCTAACACATACACCCAATGTAAGTTACTTCAAAATTTTTAGAAGTTAATGTCATATTTTAAAAGATGATAGAAATGGAAATCTTGATTCCAAAGGTGAAGATAGAATATTTTTAGGGTATTCTACCAAAACAAAGGCTTATAAATGTCTTAACAAGTCCTCTAATAGAATCATTGAAAGTGCAAATGTCAAAATTAATGAATTTGCTGAGAAAAATGATGAGGAAAGAAGAAAAGAACCAGAAGACTACAATAGGTTTGTCTACAGTGAAGAACCTGCCACTCTTCCCAAGAAATAGTGTATTTCTCCCGAGCGACAGAACAATGGACCGGAGCATCAGGCTGCAACTACCAAAAATCAATAAATTCCTCAAAATGATGTCCCCAGCAATGGAGATCAGAATGAAGGTCAAGATGGTGATCAGAATGATGAAAAAAGAGCTAAACCAATACTTTTCAAGTATGTCAGAAGACACCATCCACAGAACCACATCATAGGAGACAAAAAGGCTGGAATGAGAACAAGAAGTAAGTCACTAAACACTAGATGTTTAATTTGTGATTTTGAGCCTAAATCTGTTAATGTTGCACTTGAAAATGAAGAATGGGTCAGTTCTATGAATGAAGAGATAGAATAGATTGAGAAGAATAGAACATGGACATTAATACCTAGACCAGATGACACGAATATCATTGGTACCAAATGGATATTCAGAAACAAGCTAAATGAGAATGGAGAAGTCACAAGGAACAAAGAAAGATTAGTTTACAAGGGGTATGCACAAGAAGAAGGTATTGACTATTGAGAAACCTTTGCACCCATTGCTATGGACTCTTTCTAAGCTTGACTATACCTGCAAGATCAATATTAATAGGAAGATTATGAGAAAAATTATTACTCTGGGGAACCAAAGTACTTTGAGGCTTTGCACAGGTTTCATCTTTAGTTACTCGCAATTTTCCCAATCTTTTCTCATGTAACTATCTTTTAGTTCTCTGTATCACATTGAATGTTTGGGATTGTATGTTATCTTCCTCTTTTATGCCCCAGTCCAATTAAGGTATAGGCTATGCCTGCACCCTGTTCAAGAATTATCAATCTAAAACCTCCTCCCCCTCTTCTTCCTCAACACCCTTGATATCAATCATAAGCTACAAACTAACAATTTGTTTCAATGTGAAATGAGACCATAGTCTTTTCCATGCCTCAAACTCATCCTCACAATCCTCCTAGTAATTTTCCAACTGGAACATATGAGTGAGATTGTCTTTCATTCCTAGGTAGGACTTTGCAAATCTTTTACTATCAAATTTGGGATGAGCCACATAAGTTTTAAAGTTAAATATTTTAATCTCTATCACCAAATTCAAAGCATGAGAACTAGTTTTACAATTGTAATATCCAAGTTTGATTGGAAACATTATCCCCGGAAAATCCTTCCCTTTCTAGCTTTTACTAATCAGTGCCAATTGTCTACATATCTCTATAAGTACTAGATTATCCCCTGACTCTTATATATGTGAACCTGGAGAATCGTATAAAATAGCTACCATAGGTATTAACCAATTGGACTACTTCATCAAAAAGCATCTTGCTCAAGTTTCCTTGCAGCTCAAAGACTAGTCAAGAAAAAAACACATCATTTACTTTGTTATAATTCTTTGAATATCTCTATATTTGCAAGAGATGTAATAATCATATATTTTCATTCCTGGGACCCAAGTTTCATGTGGAAAACTAGTGCAAACCCTAGTATAGGCTAAAAAATAAAAATTAAAGGAGGACGTATAAAATCCTTTCATTATAGAAAAATTTTCCAAGATTTCCTATAATCTTTCTACAATCAGCTCACCATAACCTAGAAATTTTTGTCCATTCAACAAAACCTGTTTATAAAAAAACATCAAGTCTTCCAAATAAAAAGTATGTTGGTTCCCTTTAACCCTATTCAAAAAAATTACCAAATATCTAATCTCTGGAAGGAAATATTCTTGATTGAGGGGACTGGAAGTCGAGAACCATCCATTTTGGTATTCGATAGCCAGCGTCTAGCAATTACACTTCTATACTTCTTCTTTTCAGAGAAGAATGAATAGGTTGTTCCTATAGTCCACAATTTGTATGGATCCTTATCAGGGATTCCCATGGAGCTCATAATAGTTCCTCTATCTATTTTCACCAAAACTTCTCCAGAAATAGTACGCATACATTTTTCATTTCTGTCATACATGTTCATACACTCTAAAACTAGCTCAGGGAAAGGAGCCACAATAGGAAATGTTTCTATTCCTTTCAAACCACTCCGGTTTATCATATCTATCATTGATCCTTCTTTAGGATCTTATATTCTTTCTAGAATTTAGTCTATAGTTATTTGAAGAAGGTTTGTATCTCCCATCTCTAGAGCTGAACTTCAAGACTAGAGGAATGCACTGACTTGGGTATAGCATGCCTATTATACTTCATTTTTCTAATTATAAATTATATCATCTTAAAATAGAAGCACTTCCATGTTAAGACTATTTATCCCTCCTTAGGAATTTTTTGGGCCATTATCATGTTGTCCTCCAATTTATGCCCCTTCTCCATCTATTTTGCCTATTTAGGACCCCGATTGGGCCTCTCTGGGCATTGTTTTCCCCACCTAGCATATTTTCCAGGGGTCTTAACCCCCTAGGTCAAGGTCAACCTCAACCTTGACCTAGGTCAAGGTTCACCTATAATTTCACCTAGGTTATGGTCAACTTTGACCTTGACCCAGGTCCCCCTTTTTTCATTGGAAAGTGTGCCAGATGCAGTGGAAACTCAAAAGTTTTTTTTCCCATTTCTGGGTTGGCTGTTTCAGGCTCCGAAGTGGTGAATCTTAAAAATATATTTAATATAGGTCTACTTCTAGGAGTATGAGCCTAATTGGAAGTTATTTCTCATATGTTGGCCTCTCTAGAAGTTTTTTCCCTAGACTAGTATATAAAGAAGCCTTCTCCTCTCATTTTCGATAACAAGAAGAAGAAGGATAAGAATAAAGAAGGATCATCCATGCATAATCTATCGAAGATATCATCTACTTTCAATCATCCATTGTTCTACATGCTTTCAAGCTTCCAATTATTCAATCAAGGATTTCAAGTCTTCTTCTCAAGCATTCAAGTTCTCCATTGAAGATCAAGGATTCAAGCATTCAAGCCTTTGAAGGGATTCTTTTCAAGTATTCAAGATTCATAATTCAAACCCTAGATCTATTCATCATGGTGGTGTGATCTTCCTTCAATATCCTTTGTACATCCTCAAGATTCATTCATTATTCCTTCAAGGTGGATTCCAAGCATACAATCATGGATGTTTTGATTTACATTTATGGTTTTTTTAATGTTGAGTCTAAGATTTCATATTAACATACTTGTTTACATTTGAAATACGATTGCATATCTATTGAATATCATAGCTTCATTGTTAGATCTACTTCTACTACTTGCTAGCATTTTCCATTTCGGTTTTGATTTCAAGGTTAATTCCCAAATCAGGGTTTGACTAAGGAAAACCCTTCCCCAAAAAAACAAAATCACTTTTACTGCAGGTATAGGTACATAATAGAAAATTATAGAGCAAATTTGGATACCCTTTTCGGAAAACTTTCAGGCTCCGCAAACATAATTTTTTTTGTTGAAGCAGCGCAGGTCAAGGTCGACATAAAGGGGTACAATTTTGGCCCCATATTTGGGTGAAGGTCGACCTTTCTTAGAAAAGAAAATGATTTATGGGTTTTCTCCATGTCTATGTTTTCAAGCTAGGGCAGGTTGCATAATTTCCAGAAACCTAGTACAGACACCATAAAACAATAATTTCCAGATCTGCTACATTTCAAGATAAGTGTTTCATTTCATCATAATCTTTCAGATCTATTGTTTTACTTTATAATTAATAAATTAGACCCCCTTCCCCTCTTTATCCATAACCAGTTAATTCATTTTTGCATTGATCATCTCCTTTCGGTTAATCAATTGGTATCTCCTTGTCTTGGATTAGGAGGTTATATATATATATATATATATATATATATATATATACAACATTTTCCATACATACACAACACACACACAAAAGACACACACACACACACACACACATATATATGTGTGTGTGTGTGAGTGTGTGTGTGTGTGTGTATCTTACATTTTGGTGAACCCGCGATAGACAACTCTTTATTTTTGGTGTTAGATGCTTTGCTTCTTTTCCTTAAGACTAGATTTTGCATACATATTAGATTAGTTTTCTTTTATGCTCTTGCATTTTAAAATACAAAAAAAAATCTACATACTCATAAAAATACAAAAACATTTCTTTCATTTCATTCACTATGAAGATCTTTAAGATGCTTTGGTGTGTGGTTATTTTCCTCATTATTCTTCTCTTAGTATCTCTTTATAGTACTTATGATGTTTATGAGATTATCATCCATTTCATTATGTTTGTCACTCCTCATGTTTCACTTTCTTATGCTATTATGAAATTTACTAATACTAGCCTTCCTACTTTCAAAACTTTCATTAAGAATTTGTGTGGCAGACTTATTTCTCTTTTAGAATATGTGAAGAATTTGGTAGATGATACCCCATTTCCTAATCTTCCTAATCCTAATCCTATCCTTCCTAATCTAGTTCCTAATATTCCTAAACCTAATCCTATCCTTCCTAATCCAATTCCTAATATTTCTACTCCTATTTCTCCATCTTCTATCCCTAGTTCTTCCCACACTCATGATGGGGCTCAAACTATGGTTCATGATGCAGATGTGCAAGAATTCTTTGATTTACCTTCCCCTTCTTATGCAATCCATGATTTATTAAAGGGAAGAGAAAAGAAACTTCCTCTAAACCTATCATTCCACCTTACACAACATTTTCTCATGATCACCATGAACAATCACCTCCTGCGGATGCTTTACAATATATGTACACTACAGGATACAATATGGTGGCTAAACAAGGTTATAAGGGTTTAGGGCTTGGTGTTAATGAACAAGGTATTAAATATCTAGTTAATTTATCCCCTAAATGAGATATGAATGGTCTAGGCTTTCTGTTATCTCAATTTAAGGTGGTTGATTTTGATTATCACCCTCCTCTTCATGTTCTTCTTCCAACACCTTCCTTAGATTACCCTAATACCCCTCAAGATGTGGCTAAGAAGGTGTATGTTTAGTTAATGGATTCTAAGAAAGAAATATTTAAACCTATGCCAAAAGATGCTCTCTCCAAGTACAAATGTCCTTTTCACTATAGTAATACACATTTACTTTCTAATTGTGTGAATTTCAATATGTATGTTAGAGAAAGAGCTACTTTAGGAATTATATCTCACTCTCATGCGGTATTACAATTTATTCATAATTTCTATATGGGGAATACCCCTCGTTCTTCTATAATATAGATCTTTCCCACTCTTGTCTCTTGACTGGGGGCAAGAGGTATTTCTTCCATTTTTCTAGGATCCATTATGCTCTTAGCATGTTTTTTTTTAGCTTTCTTGGTTATTCTTTCTATATTTTATCCCTATGGTTTTGTATTATGATATGGTACATCCTTCCTTTGCTCATTATCATCCATAGCTCTCTTCTAGTATTCATGATACATTTTCTAAGACATTTGTTTTGAAAAGATATCTCTTTGTTACAATATATATTGATCTAATTGGTATATCCCTTAATTTCATCCCTAGGGGGCAAGGTTTTCCTTATTTCTCTCTATCTAAGGATCTACTTTCCTTAGCTTAGTGGAATTTGTTTATTTTGCAACATTATTTCCTTATACTAACTTATGTTTTGGCTATGGATACCATTTTATATGAGAGGTGATTGTCCTAGGTCATCACCTCTTCTTTATTTTGGAAATTATGTTCTTTATAAACTCTTTCCCTTGCTTTGGATTAGAGTTTTCTTCCTTCATTCCAAGATTCCTCTTCCTCTTGATTGCAGGGGGCTTGAAGATTGAATCTTTGATCCCTCTTTGCTTTTCTTTGAAAGATTATTTTTTATCCAAAGCACTCCTCTATGGTGGGGGTCTTATTCATAAGATCTCTTCCTCTTTGAGAATCCTTTGAAGTGGCATATCCTTTTTCATAATTATCTATGCTCTTAGATGTAAGGGTCAATACTCTTTGCTAATAATATAGTGTACATTGTTGCTAACATGATATCTCCTTACTTTGTCAAGTAGGTATCCTCCTTATCTTCCTTATCTTGTCTATTAGGTAGCCACGATAATGAGGGGGTGTTGGGATTAATGGTAAGTAGTACTGAGAGGGGAGGGGTGAATCAGTACCTCTAAAAATGTTAACACTTCTCACCTTTCATCATTAGTAAACAATCTTTACTGTATTACTGACCATATTAGATGTTCTTTCTTATGCATGTAGTATTAATTCATAAACTTATTTATATGCAACATTCATAGAAACATTCATGAAATTAATAGACACATAACACAAGATATGATATCATAGAAAACTCCTATTAGGAAGTAAAAATTGTGGTGGGGATGGCACCCACAAAACTTCACTATTTGCAGAATGGAAGGGAGCCGGTAAAGGCTTACAATTAATCACTTCTGATGATCTACCCTCTTAGGAGTATTAATGTGGAGACCTATTAGGATCTACTATGTTAAGATATTTTAGAAACACTAATGAAGTGTGCACTCGGTTAAGAGATTTACAATAGGATTTTTAGGTCCACCTTCCTTGAAAGGATTTCTTAAGTGTACCCCACTTGTTATAATATTTACAATATGTTTGACCTGACTGTATGAAATCTATAATTTCTGATTACATATCCTTTAAAGCTCATAGAATATGAATATCACCTATAGTGATTGATTAATACCTTTTCCTGCTCGTCAGTAGCCTATGTTCTGTTCTCGACAACTGATTTGATCTTTGTCTGTGTTGTTGCATAAATTCTCTTGTCTGATCCTTAGATTCTCTCATTGGCTACAATCATCATAGAACAACATGTTCATAATTGACTGAGCATCTATTTATATAAGTATTTGAACTATTCTAGAATCACACATTACAATGTTAACTCTAGATCCAATCTATACAACTTGACCTTGATCCTTTAGTTTGCATGTTTTAAAACAGTTATACTAATAAAAACAATAACAATTACATTGTTTTCTCTACACATAATGGATTTAAAACAAATAAAGAAGCTAAATATAAAACTTTACGGATTTATCTGATGTGGAAAGTCAGATCCACTTTTTGCGGGATGTAACTGACTATCGTTTCTTGATCATCGGTGTGAACTAAAATTTTGTCGGTGTTCCTTCATTGAACTTATTTTTGGGTTCCCTTCATCTGTCAGGTTCCACTCTTTGATTGTTTCATTGGGTTGCACTGTTGGTTACTCGTCAAGTTCCTTTGTCCTTTCTGTCATTGGGTAACACTGAATAGTGTTTGTCAGGATGCTTTGTACCTGGCAGTATCAGTAACCTTGGCGTCAAGTAGTTTTGTGCCCTGTCTATCAGTGTAGTGTAAACCGATGGTGTTCATCATGTTTTTCCTTGTATATACTAATGGAAAAATATAATGTCTTTAGGGGGGCATATATAGGGTCTTCCTTATACTATAGTTTACATTTTACAACATGCTAAATACTCGAAAGGTAATGCACATAAGTTGCTAAATCCTGAAGAGACACACATTTTTACTTTTGCTAAATCCTTGGAAGGTAATGCACATGCTAAATCCTGAAGAAGATACGCATTTTCAATTTCAAATATGTTAAATCCTCGGAAGGTAATGCACATAAGTTTCTAAATTCTGAAGAGACACACATTTTATATTCCATAGTGATACAAGAATGTGGATCTATTGGTATTCCAAAAGCCATCAGAAGATGCATTCCAACTACAAAGCACATTTTATGGGTGAACTATCAGGTTTGGCTACCTGTTGGGCTCTCCCTCCTTGGTGATTCACGGTAAGGTGGTCATCTTGCTGGGCAAGGTAATCACTCTGTCTTTTCTCTCTTTCACTTTCATGCTAGTAGGATTAGATCATGAAGCTATGTTATTTATAATGTTTCTCTTGTCTTTCTTATGTAGTCATTTATGCTTTTATGATAGCTTTCCAAATATGATATTAGTATAGGAAGCATTTCTTAGCAAGGTTTCCTTTGCTAGTTGATTTGGGTTTGTTTTTGTACTAACCCCTCTTTTTGTGTCTTTTAGTTTTGTCTTTGTTTTCATACCTTTGTGCATGTATGTTGAGTTATAATCCTTAGCCTGGGGGCTCATATCCTTTACTAATTGATTTTTTACCTCATTGTGATCTACTGGAGTCTTTCTTCTAACTTTACCTCGAGTATGTTCGATTTCCATACTCCCGCTAAAGTGGGGGCTTAATGTATCATCTTAAAATGGAAGCACTTTCATGTTAAGACTGTTTAGCCCTCCTGAGGGTGTGTTTGGGCCATTATCATGTTTTCCTCTAATTTGTTTCCCTTTTCTATCTTTTGTTCTTGTTTAGGACCCTGATTGGGCCTCTCTGGGCATTGTTTTCCCCACCTGGCATATTTTCTAGGGGTCTTAACCCCCTAGGTCAAGGTTGACCTCGACCTTGACCTAGGTCCCCCTTTTTTCATTGGAAAGTGTGTCAGATGTGGGGGGAAATCAAAAGTTTATTTTCCCACTTTCGAGTCGGCTGTTTTGGGCTCCGAAGTGGCAACTCTTAAAAAGATATTTAATATAGGTCCACTTCTAGGAGTATGAGCCTAATTGGAATTTATTTCTCATATGTTGGCCTGTCTAGAAGTTTGTTTCCTAGACTAGTATATAAGGAAGCCTTCTCCTCTCATTTTCGATAACAACAAGAAGAAGGATAAGAATAACGAAGGATCATCCATGCATAATCTATCAAAGTGATCATCTACTTTCAAGCATCCATTGTTCTACATGCTTTCAAGATTCCAATTATTCAATAAAGGCTTTCAATTTTTCTTCTCAATCATTCAAGGTCTCCATTGAAGATCAAGGATTCAAGCATTCAAGCCTTTGAAGGGATTTGGTTCAAGTATTCAAGATTCATCATTCAAACCCTAGATCTATTCATCATGGTGGTGTGATCTTCCTTCAAGATCCTTTGTGCATCCTCAAGATTCATTCATTCTTCCTTCAAGGTGGATTCCAAGCATACAATAATGGAGGTTTTGATTTACATTTATGGTTCTTTTAATTTTGAGTCTAAGCTTTCATATTAACATACTTATTTACATTTGAAATACAATTGCATATCTATTGAATATCATAGCTTTGTTGTTAGATCTACTTCTACTACTTGCTAGCATTTTCCATTTTAGTTTTGATTTCAAGGTTAATTCCTAAATCAGGTTTGACTATGGAAAACCCCTCCCCTAACAAACAAAACCATTTTTATTTCAGGTACAGATATGGAATAGAGAATTACAGAGTAGATTTGGATACCCTTTCTGGCAAACTTTCGGGATCCACGAACAAAATTTTTGTCAGAGCAGCGTAGGTCAAGGTCAAAATAAAGGGGTACAATTGTGCCCCCTGTATTTGGGTCAAGGCCAACCTTTCTCAGAAAAAAAATGATTTCTGGGTTTTCTCCGTCTCTGTGTTTTCAGGCCAAGGCAAGTTGCAAAATTTTTGAAAACCCAGTACAGAAACTAGAAAATAGCAATTTCTAGATCTGCTACATTTCAAGATAAGTGTTTCATTTCATCATAATCTTTCAGATCTATTTTTTTACATTATAATTAATAAATTAGACCCCCTTCCCCTCTTTATCCATAACCAGTTGATTCATTTTTGCATTGATTGTCTCCTTTTGGTTAATCAATTGGGATCTCCTTGTCTTGGTTTAAGAGGTTATATATATATATATATATATATATGGAAAATGTTGTGTGTGTGTGTATATATACCTTACATAAATCTCTAGAAGATAAATAAAGGAAATCAAGCAGAGAATTTCAGCTTACTATACTGCAACAAACTACAAAATTAGCAAAGACAAAGTTTTAACAAACTCACCAGAACTCATCCAATTGACACTCCATCGCACCACTGAGATTTCCTTTGTCAAATATTTTCTCCTCTAGATTCGAAATGATTTAACCAAAAAAATGAAGATATATGATTTCATTTATTAGAAAAAGGTAGAAGATTTGCCTAAATCCTCAGCATGCTTAAACATTCATATCCCCATGTAATTTCATGATGAATTGACACCAAGTCTTACATGTTATTAGATAATGGTCATTTCAAACCATTCAGACTCGATGTGTAATGATTAAATTTTGAAAATAAAACTTTTAAACTTTAAAATCCCTAGAATATTCCTTCTTACTCTGCCTATTTCCTCATTTGAACATATCTCATTCAAACTTCATTTATGCAAACATCAGACTTTGAACTTTTAACTTTGAACCTAAAGGCTCAAAATAAAACTTCAAAAAAAAAAATGGACTAGGCCCAAGACTCACCAAGTAAGATGCGAAGGCGTTAGTAATAGTTAAGACACAAGGACTTATGCTTGCACTTTTCATTTTGAACATTGAACTTTGCACTTTACAAGTTCAAAATAAAAGTTTGAATCAGAGGAGACTTCCTAAAGGATGAATTAACAAAACAAATCCATGGTAGCATAAGACGTGCAAGCAAAAATTGAACATTAAATTTGAATTGAGACTTGGTTCAAACAAGAGGTTCAAAATGGAAGTTCAAAATGGGAAAAGATAAACTTAAGAGAAAGATGTATGAAATATACACTTAGCCACCAACAAATATTGAAGGGTAAAAAATCTTAAACCAAATTTAACCCTAATACTAAACCAAATTATACCCTAAAGCTAACAATAAACCTGATTATAAACCAAATTATAAAATAAAACTAACACTAAACCAACTAACACACAAATAACATAGAGATGGAGTGAAGTGTCCCAAATCTCCATTGAACTTTGCGATGCCTCCTACGGTTTCCTCTGCTATTTTTGTCTCCCACCCAAAGGGGATTTCAAATGTTTTGGTTTCCTCTGCTACTATCATCTCCCACCCAAAGGGGATTTCCTTCCGCTCAAGACCTGTTGGCTCCGCAGTTGCCTCTGTTGGGGGAGGGCCTTCTCCTGTTGCCACTGTTGCTGCCTCTTGTTTGGCAGAGGCTTTGTTTGCGGAATTTTCTTCATTGTTGAATGGAGGGGGTTCATTGGCATCTGGCACTGCTACCATTTTCTAGAAGAGGAGGTAACCATTCCTCTCCTCCTGTGGTGCTTATTTCTGTAAGTAACCCTATTGTCATCAATCTTGATACTAATACTATTGATGAGATTTTAAAAACTGCGGAAGATTTTTCTTCCAATGCTACTATCTTTAATTTTAGGGGTTTTTGGCCCTCTCTTTCTTAGTTGCATGCTTGGATTTCCAAACATTGGGAACCATTATTAACTGATGATGCTCAGATATACCCTATGGAAAGGGGGTTTTTAATTGTAAAGTTTGATAATGCTACAGATAGGAAGACCATTTTGTGTGACTATTGTTTCTCTTGGGAGGAGCACTTCCCTTTGATGGCCAAACCTTGGTATTAGGGGTTTTATCCTCTCTCTAAGTCCTTTAATACGATACCCTTATGGGTTAGACTTCTGAATTTTCCCCTTCATCTATGGCTAGATTCTATTTTAGAATCGATGGGTGAGGCTCTTGGGGATTTTTAGATGGTAGATATGCACTCGTCTAAAAATTTTAAGATGACGTATGCTCGTATTCTTGTGGAGATGGATGTTTCCAAGGGTCTCCCTGAGAAGATCACTCTAGCCTCTTCCTTGGGCTCTTGGACTCAGAATCTTGATTATGAAGGTATCCCTTTCAGATATATGAGTTGCCACAACACTAGCCATCTTGTTGTGCAGTGTACATCTGATAAGATTAAATCAAAGAAATCACCTTCTTGGTGGTTGGGGGCTTCTGGAAAACATTATGTGGTTTGTAAAGATTTCATGGATGGGGGATCAACTGCCTGTCCTCCTTAGAATGATCAAGCTCTGGCTAGAGATTCTAATGATATATCTATTGCTGCTAATGTTGTCTTTGTAGCTACTATTCTTGTCTCTGATGTTGTCCCTTCTGGTGTTTCTAGTGTTGTCCCTATGCAGAATGAGGATGTTGTCCTTTGTTCAGCACTTTTGTCTTCTGGTTCTCTTGGTTGTGCTAGTCATGGTTCTCCTAGGAGGATCTTTGGGTTTGATAGTGGTACCCATCCGGTCCCTCCTGTGGCTGGGATTGTGACCTGCCCTTTAGAGGGCTCTTCAAGTTCCTCTTTGGACTGGAAGAAGGATGTTGGCAAGGTGGAGTATGGATGGACAACAGTTAAGGGAAACAAATTTAAGTCTTCCACTCCTTCATTTGATATAAACTTACATTCACATAAATATGGGCAAAAAATTAAATCTTGATTGTCTTGTTTTTGGTTGGTTGGGCCTTTTTCTTTTTGGTTGGAACTATGGTTAGTTCCTTTGGCTTGTTTGGTGGGGCTCCATAGTTGTTTTTTGGTCTTTCTTTGACCTATCTTTTTGGTGCAGGAGCACCCAAACTGAACCAACTATTCATATGGACCCTAGGGGTTCTCTCATGGTCCTAAGAGGCCTTTACAAGCTTAGACATTAGGATTAGACACTGGATCACCATGTAAGGCCATAGTACCAAGATTGGCACATTATGAGCCCTTGGGTCACTATGAGTCATTAATGATCTCAAACCCTAGGAATAGTTTATTTTTGAGTTTTTAGTGTTTTGATCCACTAGGGTTCACCTAAATAACATCTTGACCAAATTTGGTCACTAGATTTGTAAAATTGCAAAAAATGTAAAAGTTGCTCAAAAGTTGTCAAGCAACTTTTGAGCAAACTTAACAATTTTTCAAAAACCAACTCCCAAACGGTCAATTCAATTCAAAATTTTCATGTAACCATTGGAATTTCCTACAATAGGCCTTTCAGGTAGGTGGTAGGGTGATGATGTACTTTGATATTTGAAAATCAATAAAAGTAACCATTTTCTTGCATTCTAAAGGAAACAATCACCATGTACGGTCGGGTATGGATAGAGGGGCATGTGAGTCTAACACCAAGAGTTAGGGGTATGAATCTACTTCCATTTGGTTTTGGTCTCATGTGTTGATCAATCTTGGTGTGTAATTTATTCAATTTTCAAACTCATTGCCTGGATTATAGGCCCTAATTCAAGGTTTCTTAGGAAATTAAGTGTATCTTCACTTTCCACCATGGGAATTTAATGACCCTTGGTGGAAAGATTTTTCTTATGATTCTTTTCAATATTTTTCAAGATAGGTTCTCCAAGTTGTAGGGAAATGGAAATGAAGTGATACCCTAGGTGTATATCCTTATGTATGCACCTATCCAAAATTAGGATAGCAGTCATAATTTTTGTTTGGGGATTGACCAGAAGCCCTAAGTTAGAGGAATAGTCATTTTTACACACCCTCACATGAACCAATCATCATTTTGGGCATTGGATGCATCTAAAGGACACTTGTAGTGTAAATGGAGGCCTAATTAGGGCTAATTGGTGAAGCAATTTGGTGTGTCAATATGTCTTCTTTTCAATTCCAAGTCCTAGGGCTTGATTCCAAGGTCCTAGGCCATAATGGGTGTCTGAATCCCCAACCAATTCATAGGGTTATGTTGAAGAATCTCATTTGAGATCAAATTTCCTTCTAAAAAAGACTATAAGCATAGTCTTGGGTTTGTGAAGCAACCATGGTATATGAAATACATTTGAGTGAAAGAACCATTGGAAGGGACCTAAATAGACCATACCTACAAGCTTAGGTCACCCCTGGTCCTATATGTCATTTTGGGGTTATCATTGTAAATCAGGGTCATTTGCTTGAGAGGCAAACCTAGGCAGTTGGTGTTGAGGGATTGGTGAAACCTAGTGATTAGGTTACCCTTGGGGTTTTGGGGTTGTGAGAACCTTAACCAAGTCATTTTTCCACACTTGTGATAAGTGTTAAGCATTTCGGCTTTGAGAGATTGGTGATCTAGGCATTGCCCTATTTTGGTCACTTTGAGGCTTCCAGTTACCCACTTTGCATCACTTTTGCTACTATTGTACAAGGTTTTGGGACCTTTCAAATCTTGTTTTTACTTAATCAGAACACTAAACCAAATTCAATGCTAGTCTTAGAAATAAAATAAATTGAATTGTAACCCTAAACATAATTGAATATTAATCCAAATTTAACCTTATCCCTAATATTAAACCAAATTGAACTCTATAATAAAGAGAACCCCAACCCTACTCAAAATTTAAATAAAAATAAATCAAATAAAACGCAAATAATAATGCTAAAACAAACTAGAGCTCAAATATTATGATTACAAGATGACTACAGATTCAAATCAAAATTAGGCACACTTTACGCAGCCTTTGGCAACCAAAACATGCTATATTTAAGGTTTAAAATTGATAATGAAATAGGCATGAGTAACGCCGACTTTAGCATCCCAAAAAAATTACATTTCTGGGTCAAAGTTGGCGATGAAGTCAGCGTCAACCACTACATCGTTAAACATGACAAACCACTACAGTGTTAAAAATTTATATTTTTCAAATCCTAAATAATTACTTTAGACTTGTGGGAAACATTCACAATAGTGCCCAGTAATGAATCAAAAAAATTTATAAAAAAATCCCGCCTACATTAAAGTTACCGCCATATAATGCGCTCTGATTTTCTATTTCATTATTTTTCGTTTGTTAGGTTGGTCTTGTTGATCTTTTATTTTTCAGTTTGGTCATCCACTTTTATTTTTTTTCCAGATACAGAGCATGGGATAGATGGTGTTTACAGTGTTTGGTCAGTTGGTTTAACTTTTTTCCAAGATAGAGAGTACAGGATAGATGGATAGAAATTAAACCCCATATTTTTCTTTAAACATAAAAACTAGGTATGTTTTGCCTTTTGGTTCAATTTGAATCCATATAAAGGTATTTAGGTAGAATTTTTAGAAATAGATTTGTAGAAAAGGGATGCCACCTGTAACCATCCTAATTTGGTCTGCTCTGACCATGGACCCTATTTTCCCTAAGTGTGATCATACCCCCAATTATGTCAAGACAATTCTTCAATTTATTGGCATAATTCATTTAAATCAAATTTAATCTCCTAAGTGATTTAATCACTAAACTACATTAATTGCCTTAGCCGATCAAATTAAATCAATTCAATTCTATCAAAACAAATAAAAAACATGGCTAAGGTAATTAATTAAAAGGAATTAAATAAAATCCTAATTACACCTCATCACTTGCAAAAGGAAAGCCAATCCCCTAGCCTAATTAAATTAATTGGCTATAGTCCTGATGAATTATCAAAAGCAATCAAAAGCTTAAATAATTAATTTCCCCTATTATTGAATGAATATATTATTTATATAATTCAATTTATTAATATTTCCTTTAACCCCTAACCTAACCTATCTCAACCACCTTAACCCTGGGTTTGAACTAATCCCAACCTCTTCACCCATGCTAAGCCTAAATCTAATCTTAATCCCATCTTAACCCTCTTCCT